>CACVCL010020412.1:0-84384 GCA_902729485.2 Mus minutoides | reverse complement strand
TCAGAAGCCTGGAGAGGCTTGCTGTTTGTAGGCTGTGTGAGGGTTCTGCGTGGCGTTTTTTTCTGTTAGACTTGACTTCCCACTCTGCCTTGTACTCTGGGCTCTTGTGTTTGTTTATAAAATGAGTTTTCTGGGATAGGAAGATAGCTCAGTTGGTAAGGTACTTGATGTCCTCGTGTGTGGACCTGAGTTTGATCCCAACCCTTAGATGAAAATCTGGGTGGGATGATGTAGGTGTATAACCCTAGCCCTGGAGAGGTAGAGACAACAGGTTCCTGGCCCAACTGGTTAGCCATCATAGACTAATCTATGATCTCTAGTTCCCAGGAGGAGACTGTCTCAAAAAAACAACACACACACAGACACACACAGACACACACAGACACACACAGACACACACACACACACACACACACACACACACACACACACACACACACGGGCGCACTCTGGGGATAGCTCAGTTGGTAGAGTACTTGCCCTAAACCCAGGGTTCAATTTCCTGCACTTTATAAACAGAGTTTGGTGTAATGTGTCTGTAATCCCAGCACTCAAGAAATGGAATCCTGAAGTTCAGGGTCGTTCTCTGTCTCTGTTACACGGAGACTATGAGGCCAGCTTGGGTAATATGAGATGGTCTTAGAAAACAGTCAGCCACCCACCCACCCAGCCCCCATAGCAAAACAAAGCGGTCTTCTCTCTTGTCAGGTTGTTAGCTGCTGTTTCTGGGTATTGCCAAGTGTGCCTCGACAGTGACCTTGACTGAGGTTGGCCTTTGCCTCCTCATATACAAAACAACAGTCTCCGAACAGCATCAGGGGTAGGAATAACTGAAATGTCAAATGAGCAGCCTAGACTTTTCCTACTCAGAAATCAGCCTCAGCGATTAGGAACACTCACTGTGCTTGCCCTGGACCCAAGTTCGGTTCCCAGTGCCCATGTTGGGTGGGTTCACACTACCTGTAGCTCTAGCTTTAGGAGATGCAACGCCTAGCGCTTTGGTGGCATCTGCACCGATATGCACATACCCACATACAGGCACACACGTAAGTACACACAACTTAGAAATCAAATGACTTCCGAGCTACTGTCCCCTCTTCCCGAGGCAGACTGTGTTTCTCCTGGGGCGCCTGAGCTCTGCATGGGGTTTGGTGGCTGCATTCTCATTACTTACCTTGTGAATTTATATCTGGAGGTATGTAGCTGAGGTTCCAAAACCAGTAGCTCCCTTCCTTGTAAGTGAGGTTTCAGTACTCCAGTGTGAGGGCTGTGAAATACAGGCACTTCTTTGGATGGCCTCTTCGGTCTTAAGCCTCGTGATCAGCATGCCCTTTACACTCAGGCACATTTCTAAACTCCGCCCATCTCCCTTTTCTCAAGGACATTTCTAATTTGTCCAAGGCTACAAGTCAGCTAGTGGCCATTTTTCTGAGCAGTGTGGCTACTAATGAGAGGATCCTTCTCTTTGGTGCCTTTCTGCACCTGACCCCAGGCCCTGCCTAGGAATGGTCTGAGGTACAGCACCCAGGCATGGAGCCAATACAGGTGAGATACAAAAGTCTCCAAATGGTTCTCTTTGAGCTTTGTGTGCTGTGCTTTATGGAAGTAGTCTCTGCTCCTCTGTGTGTTTGATGCAGTCTGCTCTGTGGGGATGCTTTTTCTTTTTATCCTGCATGATATATAAATAACTGAGAGCGGCTAAGAGAACTGTACAGGTGTGGCAGGCAGACAACATTGAGAGCAGGCTAACTTGCCTGCTGACAGTCTGATGATTCCCTTCTAAGCCAGAGAAATCTTTGCTTTTCTTTCTGAAAGCTTAATGTGTTTCTCATATTTTCTTTCTGCGTTGTTTCCACACAGAGATGTCACTGATGGCTGCTATTTGGCATTGCCTGGTTGTGGACATTCAGAATAATAGACTTAAAAATAATTGAGGGGATTCACAAGGCCCCACAACTATCTGAGGAGCTATTGGCCCTTAATGGCTACTTGAGGGAGAGGGAGAGGGAGAGGGCATGTATTTTCTTAAGGGTGTAGCTTTTGGTAAGTTGCCCATGCATGATCGAGTAATAACCCCACACCCCTGCTCATGCAAGCAACTCTAATTGCCTTCCTGGGGTCATTGAGAAAAAAACAAGGGGCTGGAGAGATGGCTCAGCTGTTAAAGGCTAGGCTCACATCCAAAAATACAAGAAACAGTAGGAGGGGGACTTCCTTAAAGAAGGGCTCCAGAGGGAATGAGAGGGCGAGGAAGAGAGGTAAGGGGACAAGTAGGATCAAAATTCATTGTATACATGTATGAAATTGTCTGTCAGATAATAAAAATCAATTAGTTTAATGAATTTCTACAGTGGTCCCTTAGACTATTATAGAAAAATAATTTTAAGTTCTTTTTCTGCTGGTAATAGAAAATAAATACTATTCAATGGTATTTATTTTATGTGAAGTGTAATCTGGATGTTAGCAAAAACAGGTCCTTTTCTAGAAATAACTTCTGAGGGTTTCCAGTAAAGGTTTCCCTTGATAGATTTGTTTTTAAGGTACAGACCTTCATCTCTCCACAACCTCTAGTTTTCTGAATGTCCTTATAGTATCTCTGGATACTTTTCTTGCCTTGTAAACCCCCCCCCCCCCCGTGCTTCCTTTGTCTGGAGTTCCATACCTGTTCATCTATTTTAACCCATTCCTTCTAGATGGAAATGAAGTGTGAATTAGGTAGAATGTTCTTAGAATCATTTTCCATGGTCTCTATGAGTTTTTTCTTGGTCTTGAAGAACAACATCTGTGTGACACTATGTTTTGTATATCATGCGGCCACTGGCAGGTTGTAAGGTCCCTAGGACTACGTACTTTGCTGTGATAAGACATCATGATCAAGGCAACTTATAATAGCATTCATTTGGGACTTACAGTTTTAGTGGTTTAGTCCATGGCCATTGTGGAAGGTGGCTTGGTGGGAGGCAGGGATGGTGCTAGAACAGAAGCTGAGAGATCACCACATCTTGAGACACAATCACGAGGCAGAGAGAGAGAGGGAGGGGAGGAGAGGAAGAGGAAGAGAAGGAGGAGGAGGAGGGAGAGGAAGAAGAAGAGGGAGAGGAGGAAGAGGAGGGGGGAAGAGGGAGGGAAGGAGGAAGCATGGGAACTAATTGGGAATGAGGAATGGTGTGGGGCTTTTGAAAGCCCAACCACATTGATGCATCTGCTCCAACAAGACCACACCTCCTAATTCTTCCCAAACAGTTCCACCAAATGGGGACTAAGCATTCAAATGTAGGAGCCTATGGTGGCCATTCTCATTCAAACCACCACAAGTTCTGGACAGGTCCTTAATTGTTATGTTAATAGCAGTCTGTGGTTTGGATCTGTTATTCACTTAGAGCTACTCGTGAGGATTTAATGTATTGAACTTGTGACTGGCTTGATTAGTCGTTTGTTAAATCTAAATAAACTCACCAGCTTTAGTTTAAGTCAGTGTTTTCCTAACTGCTAAGTAAACTGTTGAGTTGAAATGGCACTTTCCGTGCAGTTAGAGGAAAGAATGACAGAGGCTAGCTTTGTTTGACTGATAGTCCAATGCTGCCTTTCAAGCACGCACACCAGTTGAAACATTTCAAAGGGTTCCCCCGCCCGGACCTTATTTTAATTCTGTCAGCAGTGTTAGGAGGTATTGTTCCAATTTTAAAGACTGGAAGCTGCAATTCACCAAAATCATAGCCCTAAATCATAGGAGTCATTTTATTTAGTCATTNTAGCTTTGTTTGACTGATAGTCCAATGCTGCCTTTCAAGCACGCACACCAGTTGAAACATTTCAAAGGGTTCCCCCGCCCGGACCTTATTTTAATTCTGTCAGCAGTGTTAGGAGGTATTGTTCCAATTTTAAAGACTGGAAGCTGCAATTCACCAAAATCATAGCCCTAAATCATAGGAGTCATTTTATTTAGTCATTTATTTACTTATGTATGCATGCATTTATGCCTTTGAAACTCACAGTGTGAGGAACTGAAAAGCGTAGAGAGGCTTTTGCAGGGGAAGGCCTCTTCCCCACCCACTTCCCAGTCACTCATTTGCCTTCAGTCATCGGGATTCGTTTTGTTTACTCTTCCAGGGGTGTTTCGAGCATGTCCAAGCAGATACACAGACACATTCATTTTCTTTTATATAGGCATTGTAGCACAGGCTGCATGTTACTTAAAGTTTTTATTGTAACATCTGTATTATACCCAGAAGTTTTTAAACCCACATGTGTAATTTAGGCAACTACTGTGTACCTGGCTATAAAGTAAAATATTGTCAACTTTGTAGTATCAACCTCATCAGGGAATGAAAGGGCAGGAGTGTTGCCAGTAAAGCTTGTAGAACAAGAACCACCTGGAGCCTCTGAATGGAAGCTGAGGTTTGGCGTGGTGGAGGTTATGACATTGCTTCCTCTGACATTAAAGAAGTTGGAGTTATTGTTGAAGCCCCCTTCAGCTGAGACATCTGACAGGATTCACTTTTTAAAAAGATTTATTTTGCTTTATGTGTATAAGTGTTTGCTTGCATATATGTATGTGCACCATGTGTGCGCCTCATGCCAGTGGAGGACAGAAATGGGTATCAGATTCCCTGGAACTAGAATTATAGACAGTTGTGAGGCACCATGCAGGTGATGGGACCCAAATCCAGATCCTCTTAAAGAGCAGCCAGTGCACTTAACCACGGAGTCATTCTCTAGACTCTCTGACAGGATTCTAATAAGTGGTTGAATAGCATACCTGTATATATTTCTATGTATGTATATATACATAGAAATATATACATATATATATATATATATATATATATATATATATATATATATACAAATATATACATTAAATGCATATGTACATAGAACATATATATGTGTGTGTGTATACTACACACACACACACACACACACACACACACACACACACACTACTGTGCATATGTGGAGGTGGTTGATTCTTTTCAAATTCTAGGAGTTGGTTGATTCTTTTCATTATGTGAGTCCTGGGCATTGAACTTGGGTCCCCAGGCTTGTCATTGTGTGCTCTATCCCATTGAATCATCCTTCTTAGCCTCACTATGTTTTCCTTGATTATTATTTAAGATTTTTTTCCATTTATGTATGTGTGTTTATTTATGTGTCTGTATGTGCAGGTGCTTAGAGAGACCAGAAGAGGAGAGGGCTTTGGGCTTCCTGGAGCTAGAGCTTCATGTTGGTGTCGAGAAGCAACCCTGGTCTTCTGCAGCAGATGCTCTTAACCACTCAGCCATCCCTTCAGGCCCTTTTGAAAATATTATTATAGTTTTGTATGTGCATTGGTGTTTTGCCTACATATATGTCTGTGTGCCACAAGCCAGGTGAAGGGCAGGAGAGGATGTTAGACCTCATGGAACTGGAGTTAAAGATAGCTATGATCCACCATGTGGGTGATAAGAACAAGCCTGGGGTCTCTGAAAGAACAGCAAGTGCTATTAACTCTTTCTCGTTGATAGAGAAAGGTGTTTTATTTATATATGTGTGTCCGTGTGTCTGCCTGCAGAGGGCATGAGGGTGTTGGCTTCCTAGAGCTGGGGTTATGAGCTGGTTGTGAACTGTCTGATGTGGGGGCTGGGAAACTCTTGTCCTATGGAAGAACAGCAAGCATCCTTCAAGGCTGAGCCTTTCTCCAGCCCCCGACTGGCTTTCTTTCTTTTTACTTCCATTGCCATTCTCTGTTCAGTCTGCTTCCTTGACTTGAAAAAAGAACCAATGTTTGGCTTTAGTGATCTTTTTAAAAAATTTATTTCATTTGTTTATTTAAATTTATTTATCTTTGCCTTTTATTTCTTCAATATTCTCTCTCTCTCTCTCTCTCTCTCTCTCTCTCTCTCTCTCCTCTCTCCTTCACATTTAAAAGGGAGGTTTAAGAATACTCTTTAAAAGCTACCAAAAGGAGATTACAATGCAGGAGGGTCATGTAAAATGACCTTACTTCTCAGCATGGCAAATATTAAGAATATACAAAGTCTGAGTGTGGATA
Organism: Mus minutoides; assembly: GCA_902729485.2. Taxonomy (NCBI): domain Eukaryota; kingdom Metazoa; phylum Chordata; class Mammalia; order Rodentia; family Muridae; genus Mus; species Mus minutoides. The sequence goes on along the minus strand of CACVCL010020412.1, from coordinate 78,350 downwards.
CTAAAAGTCAGAAAGATACAAAAGATGTCTGCTTAAAGAATAACAGCCAAAATCTGTCAGGATTAACCTTACCCAGTCTGAGTGACTGTGGTCTTGTCTAGCCAGCCCTCTGGGCAGATGTTTCAGATGCCCACCCTTCCCTTAATCAGAAGGAGCTCATGTGCAGCTGTCGAGAGAGATGCTCACAGGTAAACATGCTCTCTTCAAAGAGGCCCTGGTTGGTGACATTCCCTGCTGAGAAGTATCTGGCTACCACAAAGAAGGACCCAAATCATGAAGTGTCCTGTCTCAGAAGCCAGGCTGCTGGGAGTGGTCATTCTTGATCTCCCTGTATGACCATCACCCACTTCCTTTCCTGCCTGAGTGCAGGGTGCCTATATGCAAGGTTTTCCCAACATTGGCCACAACTGGACTCTGGGCCGTGCTTGAGGATTCTTGTGCTGACAGGGGCCTCCAAATCCTGCTGTGCTTCCTAACTGAGCTTCTGGCAAAGTTTCAGAGGGGAAACCCTGTGCTGGACATGGGACTCATTGTGAGCCTTCAGGACCTCGTTATTAAACTGTTTGGGGGGCTGGAGAGATGGCTCAGCATTTAAGAGCACTGACTGCTCTTCCGAAGGTCCTGAGTTCAATCCCAGCAATCACATGGTGGATCACAACCATCCATAATGAGATCTGATGCCCTCTTCTGGAGTGTCTGAAGACAGCCACAGTGTACTTACATATAATAATAAATATATCTTTAAACTCTTTGGAAGCTGGCTTGCTCATGGCCAGCTGTGTGCACGCCTTGGCTTGGGGTGTCCTTGGGGGCGCATATGTGTGTGTGTGTGTGTATGCATGCAGGTGTATGTAGGCCAGAGGAGGACATTGAAGTGACTTTCTTTTTTATTCTCCACATTATTCTTTTGAGTCTAGGGTCTTTCACTATTCTGAGCAGGTTGGTTGATCAGCAAGCCTTGGTAATTCCCCTCCTGCCAGTGGTAGGTCCCAGATGTTCATGGCTATGCCTAGCCTTGTGGATCCTGGATATCTGAATTCAGGCCCTCATCCTTGGGTAGCAAGTATCCTTACCTATTGAGCCATTTCCCTAGTCCCAACTTAAAAAAAAAGATTTATTTAATTTTGTGTGCATTGATGTCCTCAGAGGATATCAATTCCTCTGGAACTGAAGTTACACACAGTTGAGAGCTGCTGTGTGAGTGCTAGGAATTGAACCCAGGTCCTCTGGAAGAGCAGCCAGAGAGCCATCTTAACCACTGAGCTATCTGTCCAGCCCCCTTCTCCCAATTTATACTTTATGACACTGTTTTTCTTTTCATCCATTATTTTATGACTTAAGAAAGGACACAGAGGTGGGGGACAGAAGAGGGGGATTTCTCTGGAAAGCCGAGGGAGGAGGGAAAGCCCCTAGGCAGGAGCGCCCCTGGTGTGTCACAGAGCAATGGGAGGCAGTTTAGTGGAAAGACTTTTCCTAATGTGACCATGCAACAATACCCACACTTCAGATTCACTTGAGGCCACAGATGATCAGAGGTAACGTCCTCTCACACACTCCTCCTCAGGCTTTACAATGTCTTATTTCTCGTTTCCTTTGACATTTGTATTTGTCAGGATTAAGTGACGTGCCTGATGTACCCACCCAGTGAGTGCAGTTAGCATTGACAAATGCTAACTTTGGAGTTGTTCACTCATGAGTCTCATCTCTCATGCCTCATCTTCCAGTCTGTGGGCATCACGCCCTCCACGGCCGTTGGCAGCCTGGGAACATGTGTAGTTGCTGTAATCGGCTGTGTCTGTGGCCTTCGCCATCTAATATTCTCCTCTGCTGCTCACCGCTCCACCGAGCTGGCCTTTACTTAAGATGCTAATTTCATTTCAGTTCTTCGGCAGCCATAGAAGGCAGGGCCAATGGTTTGCTTGTCATTCTTGGAAGTAGACGCAGCGGTTCCATCCCACTGAGGAGCACTTGTCTCTGCCAGACATTTGTTAAGGTGGTTCCTGGCCGATCCCAGTGCCCACCCTAAACAATGCCACTTGTCAGATGAGTGGTTGTTGTTGCTTCTGACGAGATTGGCACAGCGTCTTGTCTTTTCTGCCAACCCTTTTCATGGCCCTGAATGGGTCTTCAGCTCTCTCCACTCGCTGCCATTTCTATTTAATTGCTACTTCAAGTTTGCCTTATTTTTTTCTTGTAGACGAGTGGTAGTTTTCTTTTCTGCAGAGAGCTGGATGGTAAGTCTTTAAGGTTTTTACAGGCTACGTGTGCTTTCTTATGGTCACCCCTTTACAAATAAAAATATACAAACCCATCTTAAGAGCTGGAGAGGTGGTTCAGTGGTTAGGAATGATTGCTGCTCTTTCAGAGGACTGGGGTTTAGTTCCCAGCACCCATGTCTGGTGTCTCACAGTTGCCTATACTTCCAGTTCCAGGGGAGACCTCATTCTTGCCTCTCTGGGCACATAAACCACACATACAAGATAGAAACATCTGATTATCTTGTCTGCATTGACCTACTACTATAGGTCCTTTGACTTGAACTATCCATTAAATCTTCTGATGATTTGAACGTCTGTCTGTCTGCCTAATTTCCTATCCATCCATCCATCCATCTAGATATTTGGGGACAGACTCATATATCCAAGGCTAGTCTTGAACTCCCTATGTAGCTGAGGATGACATTGAACTTTTGACCATTTGACTCCACTTCCTGGGTGCTGGGATTACAGGTGTGTACATGTTTTGTGGTATTGGAGAGTGAAGCCAGGACCTTGTGCATGCTAGACCAGAACTCTACTGAGTTACACTGTAGGACTATTCTTAGTGCATGACCGAGGTGGTAGTGGATAGTGCCTTAGCTTCTGCTTTACTTATCTATCCTTCCCCTCACCCTAGGTTTTCATTATTTCTTCTTTCTCTTCACATTCTTGTCCTCTGTCCACATTCTCCATTAGGCAGGAGATCTGTTGGTTTAGTAGGGCCATTTGCTTCATCTCGTCCCTCAGTTGCTTCATTTCTACCATAAACATCCCTCATTCCTGCAGAGCAGACTGAATGGAGGGAGAAAGCTTTCTCTTTTTGGGTCAGTCTTTTTATGACCTTTACGTTTCACTATTAGTTTCCTTTTCTAATAGTAATTTACCAGAAAGTCCCTTAACTTTGACAGATTGCCTTTTGGAATTAGTTGTATCCATTCTCTTGGTGGCTTGAATGCTGGTCTCTCCTTTACGTGTCGGTTTGCAGCAACTGTCCTTGGCCTCCAGAATAAGCATTCTCTTTGCCTTGGAAGATAAACATGTGTACAAGAGTTTTTGACCTTGCCTTATTTTCATATATAAAAACAACACTTTTCTATGGAAGGGAGCAAGGGCAGCAGTAGGTGCAGTGTGAGCAGAACAGAACAGCGAGGCATCTTCTTTATTGGATGTTCCACACTACCCTGCTCTTTATGCTAAGCTTGGAGGAGAAGAAACTGGGAAAACAAAAAAAAGAGGGGGAGGTCAGTGGGACCCTTGCTTGATAAATAGCTCCACCAGTAATTTAATATCTAGGTTTTGTCTGAGTAGTGGGAAAGGTCTTTGGACATTTGTTTAATGGTAAAAGTATGAGTCATGATCTCTTTCAGCATTGGATTTCTTTAAACTTTGTTTCCGAGCACACAGTGAGGTTTCTAGTAACAGTGTGAGCTTACCAGGAACAAGTCATGCTAAGGCTTCCCTTCCCTTCCTCTGTCTCTGTCTCTGTCTCTGTCTCTGTCTCTGTCTCTCTCTCTGAACAATAACATTTCCTATATCAGGGCCAAGGAGCGCCTCAATGGCAGTATCTAAAAATGTTAGCAAGAGGTGTTTGCCACTGAGGTACACATGAGTCAGAAAGGCAGGCAAGTGGTAGGTGTTGTCCTAGCTCCCTACTCCTCTCTTTTTGGGATGGGGTCTCATGTAGCTCAGGCTGGCCTCCGACTTCCTACACAGCTGACGAGGACTGTGAACTTTAGTCCTTGTGTGTCTTCCCAGTGCTGGGATTATAGTTGTGTGCCATCACTCTTGTTGATGCAGTCCTGGGGCTCAAACCCAGGGCTCCGTGGATGCCAGGCAAGCACTCCAGCTACTGACCCACACGTGTAGCCCACAGCTTTTCTTCAGAGATGATCAATGGTAGATTAATTTTTCTGTAAGTTCTGAAAGTAGTTTTCTAATGATAGGTTATGTGATTCCATCTCTATCAGTGTTTTATTGATAGCTTAGTAAAAATATATACTATACTTGTTTAATCTATGACTGCCAATCTAGAAGAGATATTAAGTGATAAGGTTAGAGCCCAAACAATTTTAGCATTCTGAGATAACCTAAAATTTGTTAAGGTTTCTTGGAGTCCTGGGTTCCAAAAAATAACAGTTAAACGCTTTGAGAACTATACATGCAGAAATGGGTATGAAAAAGAACCTTGATATGGGTCAAAGTTAAATGAAATTATAAGGAACATTCATAGAATCTTTTCCATGTCACTTACAGCATCTAGAATAATTGATGTAATCATTTCTATGCTGTATACATGCTTTTCTCGTGACCTCATTTAAGATACATAAGCCGGATGGCGGCAAGGGAGGTTAAATACTACAATAAAAGGGTAATCGCTGAATAATCTTCAACAGTTTAAACTTTATTATGAAAATTTTGCAAATTAAAAGCATAATCTTAAGATCCAGTTTTCAGAAATGAGAACATACGTGTAATAAAATGATTGCTTCTGAATATTTAGAAGGAGTTCTTGGAAGATATTTTTGAGATCCCGTGTAGACTCAGACCTTATCCATTGCTTTTGTGTAGCTGCGATCTAAACGCCAGAGAGCAGTTTGAAGGAGGAAGGTTTGTATAGCTTATGGTTCCAGACATCAGTCCATAGCCTCTTGTTCTTGGGGAGAAAATCATGGTGTCAGCAATGTGTGGAGGAGGAACTTGTTCCTTTCATCACATTCAGGAAGGGAAGAAGGGGCGGGGTTGCTGTGGAGACAGGGAGGGAGAGAGGGGAGAGAGGGGATAGGGGAAAGACTGGGAGAGAGAGATGTATAGTCATCACATGCAGGCTTTCAGAATCCTACTTCTTCCATGAAGACCACCCCCTCCCAACTTCCCGAGTCCAAAACAGTGCCATCATCTGGGAATCAAGCACGTAACAAGGAGCTTGTGGGGGACACTTCATAATTAAACCATATCAATGAGTCAATAGGTGGAAGACACTGGGATGCAGGTTTTGGGGCCATTCTAGGGTAGAAACTAGTCAACCATGAAATGTACTGCCTGGTGAGATACGAAGCTAACTATCACTGCAAGTGTACTGGCAGGCTTGTGACAGTGTATCGGATCTTCCTCAGGGAAACCCTGCCTTGAATGCAAGATTGGAGGTAGATGGCTTTCTAAAAGCCTTTGCCTCATTGGCTTTCTACAGTGCACATTGAGGTATATGATAGATAGATAGATAGATAGATAGATAGATAGATAGATAGCCCACTGAGATAGATGATAGATAGATAGATAGATAGATAGATAGATAGATAGATAGATAGACAGACAAAAGACAGAGGGAATGGATAAATGGGAGGAGAGGGAGGAGAAAGAGAACTAATGTGCAAATATACTCATGTATAGTTGGCTGTTCTCTGGAATTGTCTGCATCCTCATCTGAGCCCACCCTTTTCTGATCAGCTAGCCTTCTAGGACACTCCCTACACTCCCTGGTTATTCTCTCGACTCCTGGATTCTAGAAAGCAAACAATGACACGAGATTGTTATTATCTTACTTGTTAGTGAATATTGTTCTTATGAACGTAATTTTTTTCTTTTGCTCTAAAGACAACTTTTATACTTGGAGTAGCACAAAAATAAGGCGAGCGAGCTTTTGTGAATCCTTCCTCCCACCCAAGGAGTAGAGCTTTACAGTTCTGCTCCCGCGGCTAATAAAACACCAGAGGAAAGTAACCTTAGAAAGATTAGTTTTGCTCACTGCTTCAGAGGTTGAAGGTTGTGATCCCTGGGCCCTGTTGCTATGGGAACGTGAGTAGTGGGCAGAGAGAGCTTAATGGAGTTGAGCAGTTCACCTTACAGTGCATGAGATGCAGAGACGGGAAGGGCTGGCTCTCTTGCTTCCTTCATTTAGACCACTTTCCACTGTCATCCAGTGATGCTCAAATTTTGAATCTTTGGATGGTGAAAGCACTGATGTAAACAGCTCTGCTCCTGCACCTCCCCAAAGTCTTACCTCTGAATTCCATTATATTAGGAACCAAGGCTTCAACACACAAGTCTTTTGGAGGTCACTTATATTCAAGCCAAAACATTTATTAGAACTCAGGGCTCCTCTTGGCTCTCTCTCGAATTCACCCAGTAGACTGCATTTTGTGTAAAGCATTTCCTTGCTTTCTTTATGGTTTTATTCTATGTTGTATATCTCTTAACATATGTATTATTTTGCTGTTGGTTTATTTACCTTTTTTCCTCTTTGGATTTTTTTATATGTGTTGGTGTTTTGCCTGCATGTGTGTCTGTGTACCATGTGCATGCAGTTCCAATAGAGGCCAGAAGAGGGCAGAAAATTCCTCTGGGGACTGGAGTTGTAGATGGCTGTGAGCCACCATGTGGGTGCTGGGAATAGAACTGTCTGGAAGGTCATACAATGCTCTTTGCCATTGAGCCACTTCTCCCACCGTTTGATTTATTTTTTTTTAAAACTTTGGTTTTATATATTTGAATTATGCCGTATGGGTTGTCCTAGCTTGCCTTCTATGGCTGTGATAAACACTGTAATCAAAGGCACCTCGGGGAGAAAAGTTTATTTGGCTTACATGTCCTTACACAGCCCGTCATTCAGGGAAGCTGTGGTGTGAACTGAAACAGAGACCATGAAGAAAGGCTGCTCGCTGGCTTACTCCCCAGGGTTTGCCCAGCCTGCTTTTCAGACACCCCAGGCTGGCCTGCTCATGGGTGGCTCTGCCCACAGCTGCCTAGGCTTTCCCTGAACCCTCCCACGTCAATCATGAATCAAGAAGACGCTCCAGAGACTTGCCTTGGGGCCAGTCTGATGGAAATATTTTTTTTTTAACTGAGGTTCTTTTTTTCCAGATAACCTAGAGACTTTTATCAAGTTGACAAAAAAGATAGCACACGCATTACCTTTTCAGTGTAATAATAGTGTTCCTGAGATTCATTTAGGGCACTGTACATGGCTGGAGTCACTGTTGGAATTTGATCGATGGAGCCGCGTGTTTTGATGGCCCCATTTTGCTGCAGATAGTCATTTGGGTCATTTAACGTCTTCTCGTGACAAACACTTTGTACTTCATGTCTCCTGTAAGGGACTTTCACATCTACAGAAGAGCCACTTTGGGAGGCGAGTCCACATCTAGGTGTTCCCGGCAATGAGTAATCTCAGGACGGTCACTCCAATAGGCTCTCGGGCCAGCACTTGCTCCCCACCCTCCCTGTGCTTGCTGTTCCCTTTGCTTTAATTTTTATCAACCTCGTGACACTGGTACTGTGTTTGTGGTCTTAGCTTCCAATGTCATGATTATAAAAGATAAGCCTTGTTAAGTTACACACATCTGTTTAAGCTTCTTCTATTCTTGGTCTATTTTTGCTCCCTCATTCCCCATCAATTTTATATCCTTTAGGAAATGGGTTTATATTTATGTATTCTGGATTCTAATTTTCTTGTTGGTTATAGGGGCTGTAATTATTCTTTTTTATTTCAAAGTCAGATTTATCAGTTTTTTACCTTTGATCTTCTGACTCTTTTAGTGTTCAGTTTTATCTTTCACATTTGGTCTGTAGAGTATTCGGAATTAAAGGAATCTTCAAACACACAGGAAAGGAAAAAAAATTATTGAAGTGGGTCCCTTCCCATATATCCATCCCTCATCTTCAAAAGGCTAAGTTTGTTTTATCTTTCTTCTCTTCTTAACTTTTTGGGGGTAACATTTTAAGCAGCTCTCAGATTCAGTGTGTGTGTGTGTGTGTGTGTGTGTGTGTGTGTGTATAGTTCATTTTTACTGGCATTTTATATTTGCTGTATGGGTTACTTAGTATTCGTCACAGAAGTCTTGTCAATATTTATTTTGAAGATTCTGAGACTATATTTGAATGTTAGACAGTCTTCCTGACAATAAAATGTTTTAGTATCACAAGGGAACCTGCTAATTTCTGTATATGATTCTTTTTGTCCCAAAGTCTTTGTATATGATACTAACTCTGCTCTGACCAAGTATATCTCCTTCACTGTTATTCTTGCTCCTCAATTTTTGTATCATTACTTCTTAACGTATCTGCCTTTAATTATGTGCATACGGTGTGTCTGCGAGGGTGCAGTTACCTGTGGAGTCTGGAAGAGGGCATCCGGTCCCTTGGAGAGTTGAGAGCCACCTGATGTGGGTGCCGGGAACTGATCTGGTGACTTCTGCGAGAGCAGCATGTGCTTTCGTTATCCTGTAGGCAGCATAGAGCTTGCTTTTGTAATTTTATCCAGCTTGTCTTTGCTATTTAATTGTAAAGTTTAGTCCTCTTATATGTACTCAAGTGTGTGTGTGTGTCTGTGTGTGTGTGTCTGTGTGTGAGTTCATGTGTGTATATTCCTGTGTGTGCCTGTATGTATGCGCACATGCGTTTGGACATGTGGTCATTTTTCTCACTTTTGTGCTGTGGAGATTCACAGTGACCTAGGGTGGAGCTGGACTTCTCTAGAGGACACCCTCTTTGCTTCTGTTATTTGCCCAGGGCCCCGTCCAGTCCTTAACCTCTTCAATTCCGGACTTGGGGACCTTTGAAGAACCAGTCATATTTTAAGTTGCAACAAAGAAGTAGCCGTGGTTGTGGAGAAGTTTTTCTCCCAGTGTTCAGTGCCATGGCTCAGGGTAACCCTGTTTAAAAGGCTTTTCCTGTGGCATACTGAAATTCAAGTCAAGACTTGTGCCTTTTGGGGGCCCTCTATAGCCTCTCTTAGGTGGGTCATTGTTACATGTCTCCTGTTCCCAGCGGGCCACAAAACCAAAAAGCTTATGATTGGATTTACCCATTTGGAAAATACCTTTAGGTGAAACTGCCTTTAGAGAGCCAGGACTTTTCCCTCTGTCTTCGTGTTGCTGACTGTGTTTTGAATGTTCCTGGTATTCCTACCTACTCCAAGATGTATCCAAGAGGAAGTTTTTTTTGTTTTTGATTTTTTTTTTTCCCGAGACAGGGTTTCTCTGTATAGCCGTGGCTGTCCTGGAACTCACTTTGTAGACCAGGCTGGCCTCGAACTCAGAAATCCACCTGCCTCTGCCTCCCAAGTTCTGGGATTAAAGGCATGCGCCACCACTGCCCGGCCAGGAGAAAGTTTTAAAGTGCTTTACCCAGCATTTTTTTTTTTTTTTCAGTAGGAGGGTGGTGAAGTTTGCTAGGCTAGAATGTTGCTAGAGACTGGACATCAATCACTCCCACTGTTGACTTCACTGTTCTTGGGAGAGAAGTGCCATAGCCTGGTACTCCTGACTTCTGTGCTGTGGGGCTCCAGATACAGTAGACGCTCAGTTGCTCAGGTAGATGTGTCACTAGAAAGAACTTTCTACACAGTTCATATCTATCATGGTTTTTTAATTATTCCAACTTTTTGTTGTAGGTATATTATTATCTCTGTTACAGGTGGGTAAAGTCAGCCTTTAGCTGAATATAAACCGTGACCTTTGGTTTTCCAACACTGTTCAGTGTTCTTCCCGTGGTGACATCTTGTTTTTAAATTAAGGTTGTTGACATTTGAACAGTTCCTCATGATTTGATCTAAAAATGACACTTTTAGAGACCACTGACCGGGGTAACATGATGTCTAGACTGTCTCCACAGTCATACCCGGGAGACAGGTTTAGCTTGGTATCCAGTTCACTATAAGGTCTATTTGTGATGGGTAGCATCGTTCTGTCTTGTGTTGCAGAAGGCAGGGAGAAAGTGAGGAGCTGCTGTTTGCTGATGCTGCGTTGTAAGCCCTTTTGTTGTCTGATGTGGGTGACTGTTGTCTTTCTCAACAGGTGTGTATGTAATATAGACTGCAGTGGGTACAGCTTTAACCCTGTGTGCGCCTCCGATGGGAGTTCCTATAACAATCCCTGTTTCGTTCGGGAAGCGTCTTGTATAAAGCAAGAACAGATCGACATAAGGCATCTCGGCCACTGCACAGGTAAGAGCCGTTCTTTCCACCAGGAACGCCACTGCACAGGTAAAAGCCGCTCTTTCCACCAGGAACCTGTCTTGAATATCACTTATCGCTTAGTAGTGTGTGTCTCAGTCTTATAAAGTGAGCAATTCTTCAGGCTTGGTCTTTTTATGACTGGCTGTGTATTTTAAAACTTCATCTGCTGCTAATCTAGACATTTGTTTATTTTCAGCCTCTTCAGACATAAACTGTGTCTTGCTTGTTTGGTTACAAAGCTTATCCTTGCTGATGTGAGTGTATCTGAATCAGTTTGAGGTTTATTTATAGTTCTAAGGTGATTTCAAATTCAATTATAGCTAGAAATTAGACTAATTATATAATCATATAATTTTGATTATAGCAAAACTATACATTTGCTGTATGTATTCTTAACCCCCCCCTTGTAGCACGAGTTCTCTTTATTCAACATAGTTCTCTCCACCCAAACATGTTCTGTGCAGTTACAGTTTTTAGTGTAAAGTTACACAGTGTAAAGGAAAATTCCATTTGCCCTTCTTCCCGTTTTCTCTGATCTAGGGAGCATAAACTATGTAAGACTAAGCTTTGTTTTCTTCTGTGAGGAACGTCAACAGTCACTGACACAGGCTTCTGTCCTCAGTAACACCCTGTGGGCTGGGATCAGTCCTAGTGATACGTGGGGGCCAGGCCTCCTCAGTACTAGGATTATAGAGAGACCTTCCCTGCTTTGTCTTTCCACTCCCTTCCCTTTGTTCTTTGGGGACTTACTAGAGGCATTTGCTCTATCTGAGCCATGGCAAAAACATGGTAAAGATGGCTTTATCCCTGAGTCGTAGTAAAGAATTCTTCATGATACACTTGTCATAACTAGTGGATTCAGCAGGCCCTCAGAGACTTTCCAGCTAGGGTAGGCATGGGCATGATAGAGGAGGCCATTTTCTGGCAGAGAGGTCCCATAGGTGGACAGTGCTCTTGGCTTTGGTCTTGGAATACAGTTTAGTTTATTTCATGCAGTAGTATTTAGAGCTTAGATGGGATGTTTGAATGGTCCTCTCTGGAGTATCCAGTTCAGAGCAACGGGCAAGCCTGGGAGTTTTAATTCAGGTTTATGAAGCTTTGCAGGGCTGGAGCCTTAAGTTTTCTTCTCTTTCTCTTAGTAATTTTTCTATCCACACCTAACTAAAGCTCCTTATTGGCTCTCTGTAAGGAACACGTGGCCCAGGAGGCAAAGCTGCCCCCCTCAAGCTGCCAGCGCCCTAATTTAAGCTAATTTCAGCCAATCATAACTAAGGCGTTTATACATCACCTCCCTTACTCCAACCTTATCACATTCACGAGCACACACTCTATGGCTTGGTTTCCATGGTTACATGGGGCATAGCTTGGGGCCGGGGAGTATGCTGGGTGTGCTCGGGCAGCTTTGCCTCGTGGGCCACGAGTTCCTTACACTCCCTCACAGTGTTAGTGTTGGAGGTGGAAAGCCGGTGTTTCTCAACACATGCATGTGTTTCACAGTCAAATGCAGTCCCCGTGAAGGGATCTAAATGTTGTCTGACAATTTAGCAGAGATTCCATATTTATTGTAATCTCATATTTCCAGATAAACTTGGCAGGAAAAGGTAACTCTTGAGTTCAGTAGTTCTCTGGAGAGAGAGGTTCTCTAAGGGGTGTATGTCAGACTTTTAAAGTCGGGAACATGTGAGCTGAAGTCCGAATGAAATCTGTTTACCATGCAGAGATGCAGATGTGCCTGGGATCACTTGAGGGCTGGGGCGGAAAAGGGACCACAGATGATGAGCATGGTGGGAACTTTCCCATAGTGTTGTACATGTCAAAATGTTACTCTTGCACATGATAAATATAGTTCTGTCAGGTAAGTGAATAGAATGATAAAATCACCCATGAGCAGGACAGGTAGACAGTTGGGAAGGAGCCAAAGCCTCTGGGGTAATTGTCTTTGGTGTGACTTCAACATCAGACATTGCTTAACCTGCAACTGCTCTTTCTTCCAGACACAGATGATTCGAGTTTATTGGGAAAGAAGGACGATGGGCTGCAGTATCGGCCAGATGTGAAAGGTATTGAATTAAGGTTTTCTAGATTTGGACCAATCAATGTGGCCAGGAGGTATCCCTAGTGCTTCTGCTTCTCTTCTACCAGCCCCTTAGTTTAGCTCTCTGTGATAACACTCTTGATGTAATTGATTAGTAGTATTTATTGAAATTGCTAAGGTTCCTTTCCGTTTAGAGAGTGCTCATGTATATGCTTTTTTTATTGATGAACATGATTCCTTACACCGTGAAGTTCTCTAGACCCTGCTATTAACATTCCTCCCTGTTAGCAAGTCTATTTGGCAGTCTCCACTTCTTTGTCTAACTAACTCCTGTTCATCCTCTCCAGTCTCAGTGTGGGTATTGTGTCCTTTGAGAATCATTCCTTGGCCCCCAAATGTGGATTAGATGCCTTTACAACTTCCCCTATCTGAGCACTTTGCTTACTCCAATGATTTCCTTTCTCCATCTGTATCTCAGATCATGTGTTCTATGTGGATTGAAAGTAAGCCATCTTTCTTTTGTGTTGCTAACCCTAGCAGGATGTCTGGCAAATTGGTAGCTAGTCCATATCCATCCAGAGAATGGAGCCACATTATTTATTTTCACGAAGTCTCATGTCCAGTAAAGATTGAAGCAGAGACTCGAATCCACATGCCTTGACCTTAACGCTTCACCGCTCTTTCCCATCTGTGGTCACGTGCATTGTTTTGAATTTTTTTTCCTTGTTCCGGTCAACCCTGCTCACTCCGCTCGACACCCCCCCCCTCGATCTGGCCACGCCCCCCCCCCATGGCCCCGCTCGCTCCAGCCTGCTCCACTCGCTCCGATCGCTCCTGACACCCTGCTCGCTCCGGTTGGTCTCTCTGGTCCAAGGATTCGTTTATTATTCTTCTTCATAAGTACGCTGTAGTTGACTTCAGACGCACCAGAGGAGGGCGTCAGATCTCATTAGGGTGGTTGTAAGCCACCATGTGGTTGCTGGGATTTGAACTCATCACCTTTGGAAGAGCAGTCGGGTGCTCTTACCTGCTGAGCCATCTCACCAGCCCCTTGTTTTGAATTTTTTAAGTAGCAGTAAGAAGACCTCCCAACTGGTGGCCAGTGTGAGACTCAGTGATGATAATCCGGTTAAGTAAAGAGGAGTTACATCACTGAACTCCTAGATCATCATGACAAGTACACTTTCAACTAATCTGTAATTAAAGAAGGAAAAGTAATTAAAAAGGAAAGAATTGAGAGTGAGTTGCGGGGGGGCTGGGGGGGAAGAGCATGGGAAGAATTAAAGGGAACAGAAGGAAGGGCGGAAACACTGTAAATACAGCACTCAGGAAGTTTTAAAAAATATGAACAAAATGAATGTAAAAAATGTGTGATAGCCAAGACGTTTGGGAGACCAAGGAAAGGGATCATGCACCTATGGCCAGGTTGGGCTGTGCATTTTACGGCTAGCCTGAGCTATGTAGTGAGACTTTGTCTGAGAACACCAAGGGCTGAGGGTGTGGCTCAGCAATAGAGCATTTACCTGCAACCTTGGACCCTGGCTGGATCCAGAGACCAGAACAGGGGGAAAATAATATGATCTTCATTATATATGTCTGTTTTTCAAAAAGTGTCCCTGTTGTATAGAATTTCATCAAAGCTAAATAAGATTATTCATCAATACTTAGAACTGTGTCTGATGTGGTGGTAAGTGCTCAGTAAATAGTAACTTTTGTAATCGAATAATATGTTACTCCCTCCTCTTGAATTGTATTAAGCCTGAATTTCTTATAGCCCACAAGGCTCTAAAAAACATTTTTCTCTGCTGATACAAAGTGCTGTATTTAAACAGGAAATCACCTCTCTCCCACTGGAGCCCTAGCAGGCCAGCTCTAGCTCATTTCTCTCCACTGATAAATAGGACTACATTACAAAGACCATTTTTCAGTCGTTAGCAGCTCATTTTAAAGGCACTTTGGGAATTTCGTATACCCCAAACACTTCTGTGATGTTCGTAAAAATTATAATATGACTACATATTGATAATCTTATCTGCACCACTTTTGAGGCACTGAAAATTCTGCACACATAAAAGAATTGTCATATAACTTTGAAATTGTATTAGAAGATTTTATTTATTATAGGTTTCGTTTATGCCAGTCCTTTTAGCCACATTGCTTGTGGAAGGGAAGATAATTTAGTACATGGTATTCATTTATTTGGGTGTTCCTTATAGCAAGACATGAGCTTTACCTTCTACAATACAGAGATCAAATACCGTCATGATCGTAGTAGAATACAGTAAGTATAAATGGTCTTTAGGAAAGATGGATGGCTCTTTTGGCGAGGGACCATGAAGATATGAGAAAAGTCATGTAGAAAATGGAATTTGAATGAAGCTTTGACCTACAACAGCTTACACAGGACACGGGATGTTTGGGAGGCTAAAGATAGTAAGAAGCACTGCCGACTGAATTGTTAATGATGGTGTATTGGAGAGTGTGTGTGGGGGGGATTTAGAGGAAAAAGAGGGAGGTAGGTGGGAAAGAAAGCTTGGGACCTGATCTTGCCCTGTTGGACAATTGAGACTTTATTTTGAACCTTAGAGATGTGATAGTTTGAGTAAGAATGGCCTCCATAGGCTAATACATTTACATGATTAGGTCTCAGGAGCAGTAGTACTTGAGAAGGATTGAGAGGTGTGGCCTTGTTGGAGTACACGTGTCCTTTTTGGATGGAATGTGTCACTGTGGGTGGGCTTTGAGGTTTCAAAAGTCTAAGCTAGACTCAGTGCTACTCTTCCTGCTGTCTGTGGATGAGTCTGAATGTAGAACTCTCTCCTTCTCCAGCGTTTTGTCTGCCTGCATGCTGCCATGTTCTCTGCAGCGATGATAATGGACTAAACCTTTGAAATTGCAAGCCATCCCCAGTGAAATGCTTTCTTTTGTAAGAGTTGCCGTGATCATGCTGGCTCTTCTCAGCGATAGAACAAAAATGAAGGCAGAGCTCATTACTATAATAGAAATGAAACAGATAAAGCTCAGTCACTAATCACTGGAGTGAGCGATACCTGCAGGAACACAGTGCTTATTGTGCACAAGGGCAAAGGCGGAGAGGTGAAATCGGTAGGCTCAGAGGGACAGATGTCTACTTAGATGTGGGATAGTAAAAGTTAAAAATAATTAAACCCCAAGACTTAGACAATCGGTTCTTTTTTATAGAAATGATATGCTGGGCGGGAGAGGTGTTTGGAGTGGGGTGAAGGAGGAGTTGGTGACGGTGACTAATTGTATTTTGGAATTTGATGTGATGTGAAATTCATCCAGGAGACTATTCAGCAAAAGTCTAGAGATAAACCTCTGGTCCAGAGTTGGTGACTGGAAAGGATGCCCAGTAGTTTAACATGTCACAGAAAGGCATTCTGGGATGAGGAGTCCACCATCTTGAATTGTAAACAGTGAGGTCATTGGGCAGAATTTCTGTAGGGTTGAGATGGAGGCCAGATTGTGAGAGTTTAGTACATGCTGGTCATGGTGTCTCTCCACAGTGCTGTAGAACAGTCAGGGAGTATGTGAAAAGGTAGCTCTGTTACCTTCTGTTTTCTGTTCTCACAGCATCGTAGGAGCCCTTGGTGAATACTTGTGTCTACCTGTCCATAGCCCAGTCTGTGTGGGTAGGAGGTCCTTCCACAGGAGCGTTTCAACAGCAGGAGCATATAGAAGGTAGAGGAGGAGCATATAGAACTTAGAGGTGATGCCCAGTGGGAAAGTTGTTTTTGTTTGTTGATTTTGAGAAAGCTAACTCAATAAGTTTAATTGTGCTGTTTACAGTAGCATTAAAAGATCTTGAAATCATAAGGGCATGATGACTGAGTACGAGGAATGTGTGTGTGTGTGTGTGTGTGTGTGTGTGTGTGTGTAAGATATAATCTTTATTATAGAAAACTTCAAAGACTGTCAAGAGAACAACCTAACAAATTTGTATGTACCCAGTACCCACCTTTAGGGTTTTTTGTCTCTTTGTTTTTAAGATTTAACTTTCACTATGTGTGTGTGGATCTATGTGTGAGTATGTGCGCTCGAATGCAGATGCCCACAGAGGCCAGAGGGATGTGGAATTTCTGAACTTAAGTTGTGAGTCACCCAGAGTGCGTGCTGCCAGCTGAAGTCAGGTCTTCTGCAAGAGCAGCACATGCTCGTAACCACGAGTCATCACACCAGCCCTGCTGTCAGTTTTTGTTAGCATTTTATTCTCTTTACCTTCGGTGCACATTATCAGCATAATTCTAATTTTACAGCTTTTCGGATTTAGTTTCCAACCTGAAATCAGTATACTTCACCTACACCACGCCCGACTGTCCTGAAATCAGTATACTTCACCTACACCACGCCTGACTGTCCTGAAATCAGTATACTTCACCTACACCACGCCTGACTGTCCTGAAATCAGTATACTTCACCTACACCACGCCCGACTGTCCTGAAATCAGTATACTTCACCTACACCACGCCCGACTGTCCTGAAACCAGTATACTTCACCTACACCACGCCTGACTGTGCTTGGCAGTATTTCCAGCTACCCAGGAAGTTCCTTCCTGATATAGAAGTTACAACCCAAAAGTGCTTCCACACAGCCTAAATTGAACTGCAGTGCTTTAATTGGAAAGACATCCACGCTTGTCATTCCAACCTTCCCCTCACCTTTGAACTTGTTCTTGAGACTTATTAGTCTTCTTGTTTTGTACTGGCCAGGGGCACGAGAGAACCTGAGGTGCCATTACCACGAGTCTCATTTGCTTGATGGCTGGTCATGTGTTTCAGTCTACCATCTTTTGATGCGCCCTTTTACAGACACTGACTGAGTCAATGATACAGGTGCTAGACTCCCTGAAAGGAGCCCAACTGTGAGCAAGTGGAGAGTCTTGTTGAAGCTGCTTAAGAGCTCCTGGGAGGGGACCTTTTGTTCTGGGGTAAGAATGGAAGGCTTGCTGGAAGCAACTGTCAGGAGCATGTCAGGGGAAGGTAGAGGATCGAAGATGGATGGATTCTTCCTAAGGGGATAGTTGAGGAGGTAGGTGAGCTTATATACATTAGAAGAGTCGTTTCCCTGGCATAATTGGGCTAGGGAGAGTCAGGGTTGGGACGCAGTGCAACGAATTTATAACTGAGAGAACATAGGAATGTATTTATTGGGTAGATACTTCCTCAATTTGAGATTTCAGGAGACTCGGGTAGGGAAGTCTGCTGAGGGATATGTAAGTGCAATGGTTGGGATAGATGTGGTGTAGTTTGGAAAGCTATACATGACATTTAAAAAAAAATTCAACTCAGTAGAGACGGGGAATCTTAAAGTGAAGCTCTGATGGAGTTGTAGCCACAGCCACTAACCTTGTAGGTCCATGTCTCAGTTGCTGAGATCAGTTCCTGTGGAACAGGCCAGACGATTGGTGGAATGGTCCTCTGGAGATAGGCCACTTGGTACCATTTCTTATGACATCACTAGAATGAGCACACTGTCCTTTGTGTGTGAAAACCTGGCTGCTGGTGGCAGAATTATTTACCAAGCTTCTGTGGATGGAACGAGTCCCCGAGTGGTCAGATGTCCTGTGCATACTGTACACACTTCAAGCATTGTTCAGACACCAGCGTGGATGCTGCTGTTGTTGGAGCCTGTCACCACTCGCCTAAGGGCATTGTTCAGACAGGGTTCTTCTGTGGCCACTTCTCCTGTACCAAGGCTGTGTGTCTGCTTTGGTGTCCTGCTTTATTGGGTCTTTAAAGCTTTCCTTTTGGAGCAGTCTCATTTATTTAGTCTAGGAAGCAGGTGCTTCAACGTGACACTTTTGCCCATTTTCTATACACTTCCCAGGGAACTGCCAAAGTCATAGTTTCATAGCCAAGAGCTTGTGCTGTGGAGTCAGGCTTGAGCTACATACACTTAAGGCTGTGAGACCCGATTTCTCTGAGCCTCGGTGATCACATCGGTGCAGGAGAGACAGTTATGCCTCTTAGGGAGGATCACTCTGAAAAATCAAACACCAGGTTCCTGACTTTATTCTTGATATACGATTATTGCCGAGTAGTTGGTTTGGATTATTCTCAAATTCTCTCCACAGCTGAGCTCACCTCTCTTGAGGATTCCTGTTATGGCTTACGAGTGGCATCGGTAGCCATTTAGCAGTTTTTAAGCAAGTGGTCCTGTGCGCTCCTGTGCCTTTGAGTGATCCAGGAGTCCACACAACAGCCATGCTGACCTTGTTTTGCATGATAAAGCTGAAACTGAGTGTTTGCTCATTTAGAATGAAGCCTATGTCCCAAACCCTGGTGTTCTTGGCCGTATCTCATAGCTAGTGAGAGTCCTGCACTATCTGGCTGCTTTCTCTCCTGAATCTCCTCCTGTCTGTTACCCAGAGAACCTTGCTGAGCTCTTTCCACACACTCAATTGTGTAGTGAGGCTTTGTCCTTACTCTCTGTTCACTCTGCCTTTGTCTCAAACTCCAGGAAAGTACCACGGTGCTTGGAACACAGCAAATCACTGCAAATCTTTAAACAGCTCTTTTGGAATGACCATAGATCTGAGTGTGAATTCGTCTTACTGGTCTCTCTCTCTCTCTCTCTCTCTCTCTCTCTCTCTCTCTCTCTCCCTCTCTCTCCCTCTCTCTCTCTCCCTCTCTCCCCCATCATGAGGCTCAGATTTATAGATGTTTATGATGCTGTGTTAAGAGCATATTTAGTAAAGAGGATGGTTCTGTTCTGTTCAATGTGCTGGGTTAGTGATAGGTACCATTCTTTTTGTAAATATTTATTCATATTTCAAAGAATGGATGTTTATGTTGTGAACCTCCTGGGTTCAGTGCCTGTGGAGGCCAGAAGAGGAGGGCATTGAGTGTCCTGGAAGTGGAGTTACAGTCATGAGCCATCCTGTGAGTGCTGGGAATGGAACCTGCTCAGTCACTGAGCCGTCTCGTAAAGATAGGTGTAACCTAGACTTGTTCAAATAGGGATGTGGAGTTTGACCTTCAGTGTACAACACAGGTAGGCAGGAGTGAATGAGTGAGCAGATCCTAGGGAATGTGTACCAAGTTAGAGATTTCATTCAACATGAAACATATCCAACAGTGTCCGAATTTACTGCACTATGATGAGTTTCTCTGGCATGCTTACTTCCCCGTCATGTTCTCCAGGTAGCTGAGCCCATGTACAGAGGAGCATGTAAATGGAGTGTATTGGATACTTTGGGCATTGAGTGGAATCCTGCGTTTGGACTCTGCCAGCCAGACTCTCAGCCTTCCTGGATATGCCTTCTTTGCTACGGCTTTTCTTTGTGTTTAGCCAGGGTCCACTCTCTCCTGGGTCCACTCAGTTTCTGCTCATTAGCATCACACTTTGTCAAAACCCATTCTTAATGTATCCTACTTTTCATTACTGCTTCCATGCAGTTGAATTTTCTGACAGCCTTCATCTCTCTATTATGCCTGAAATTCCCTGCAGTGTATAAGGCCTTTTTTAATGCTCTATTATGACACTACTTAACCTCCACAGAGCCTATACGTGTTACAGTATTTTACTATGGAAGGTGGGTTCTCACTCTCAATGTGGTCTCACAAATGCACACTTGGATGGTGTCCTGCTATTAGGTTCTGTGCTCTGAGAAGTGCAGTGATGTGGAGTAGTGACTGCCTTCCTTGCCACTTGAGTGGGGATACTGAACCCACTTGTAGCTAAAAACTGAAGCAGGAAAAGTTCCGTTTGTTTTAGTGTAGCTGGTTTCTGTTCAGCTACTTCCCATCAGTGCCGATTGCTTGAGGCATGCCTTCTGCTTTGATCACAAGTGTTTGTAAACAAGCAATCTGTTAATTAAGTTCCAGCCTGTGTTGTGAGACCCAGGGCAGCACTGCTAAAAGCAGCCTCTTTCCAAATGGGAATTTCAAAGTAGAAGACAGAAGACTTTTAATTTGTTGTTTGGGTAGTTTTTTTTTTTTTTTTAAATGGAAACCAAAGATGATTCAGTCCATAAACTTATTATTATTATTTTTCTTTTCTGTTGCTGGGGTTGAACCCAGCACTTCAAACCATCTCCTGAAGTACACTCCCATGGCACACAGCCTGAAAGCTCACACTATAGCGTGATGTCAACAAATGAAAATTGTGGTTCATTCCTGCAATATTCTTAGGCATAGAGTAACAGCTGGTACTATTGATTAAGCACTTACTGTTTGCAAAGGACTGTTTTTAAAGTTCTATATAAGGGGCTGGAGAGTTGGCTCCATGGTTAAGAATTCTTGTTGCTATTGTAGAGGACCTAGAGTTTGTACCCAGTGTCCATATGACTTACCATCCAAGTAACTCCAGCTCCAGGGATCCAGTGCCCACTTCTTGTACAGTTCCAGAACACGCACGCGTATGATGCAAATGAATATATGCCAGCTAAACTCTCACAAATAACTCTGAAAGAAATCGTAAAGTTCTGAACCAATTCACCTTCTACTACTAACATGCTAGATCTTACCTTATGCGTAGGCCTCAAGTCAATTCTGTGAAAACTGGACATAGTTAATATATGTCTCCATTTCTCAGACTAGGGTGTAGAAGGCTGTGCCTTTAGGTCACACAGTTAGGGAGTTGCTGAGACCAGAGTTCAGATTCAAACATTCTAACTCTAGAGATGTCCTAGTACACTGTACAGACTGCTTCTCAGAATTGGAAATTATACAGGGACAGTGGAGGTGTCCAGATTCCTAAGGAACTTCACCTTTTGGCTGAGTTTAATGTCCAAACAGCTGTCTCACTGTATATAGACTATACAGAGATGAGTGTAGAGTAGGGAGGGGTGCCCGGGCTATATAGCTTTCTGAGGGAGGCTGCTTGCCTCTGCTACCCAGGACTATTATCTGGGAGCTACAGGAGGGCCTGGAACCCCTTCTAGGTCCAGATATGTCTTGTTTTTGTGTCCTCAAGACTTAGGCCTATGGAAGATCAACAAATGTAGTCATTAATTCTAGGCTTTTCAGTGTGGTACCTACTGGCCACCTTTGACAGAATTGATATCTTGGAAACAAATATATGTTTCTTTTTACTTTAAAATTTGGCTAATAGGAAGTAGGAGACTATATCCTTGTCTAGTCATGTGTCCACTGGGGAGTAAATGTTGTGAGTGAGGACACGAAGCTGCAGAGATGAGTTTAAGATGGAGGATGTGTGGCCTGGATCCTAACTCAGTTCTCTTTCTAGCATAAATTGTATTAGCAGATGTAAATTTCCCAAAACACTCTGTATTGAGAGCTTAGCTCCCCCCCTCCAAGCTCCTTCCCCTATCTTCCTGTGTTTATACATGTTTAACTCCCCTTTGTCTTTTTTTTTTTTTTTTTTTTTTTTTTTTTTTTTTNTGAGAGCTTAGCTCCCCCCCTCCAAGCTCCTTCCCCTATCTTCCTGTGTTTATACATGTTTAACTCCCCTTTGTCTTTTTTTTTTTTTTTTTTTTTGTATTTTCGGGACAGGGTTTCTCTGTATAGCCCTGGCTGTCCTGGAACTCACTTTGTAGAACAGGCTGACCTCGAACTCAGAAATCCGCCTGTCTCTGCCTCCCAGGTGCTGGGATTAAAGGCGTGCGCCACCACCGCCCGGCTTTGGCTTTTTTTCCATTTCAGCTATTAAGCTTATTCGTGAAAGGGTAATCCCAGAAGCTTCAGGATAAATTAATGGACCGGTATCCAGCGTACCGTGAGATAGCATGTTAAGTTTCCTATATATAGGAGGGAGTTGATAAAAACCGCATGACAAAATAAAATATAATAAAATAAAGCAAAAACCATCATATGGAAGTTAGACATGGCAACCCAACAGGAGGAACAGAGTCCCAAGAGCAGGCACAGGGTGAGAGACCCTGTTGTTCTGACAGTCAGGAGTCCCATAAAATACTACGCTGAAAGCTATGATACCCACACAGAGGACCTGGTGCAGACCCGGGTAGGCCCTGTGCCTGTCGCTTCAGTCTCTGAGTTTGTATGCATTGCCTGGCTGAGCTGACCCAGAGGGCTTTGATCTGGTGTCCTCCATTCACTCTGCCTCTTACAGTCTTTCCTCCTCCTCTTGCTCTGGGTTCCCTGAGCTCAAGGGAGGAATTTACAGAGACCTCCCGTTTAGACTGTCTCTCTCCACATAATGTGTGGCTGTGGGTCTCTGCATCTGTTCCCATCTGCTGCTGGAGGAAGCCTCTTGGATGATGACTGGACAGGGAACTGATCTATGACTACAGAAGAGTATCATTAGGAACCATATTATTGATATTCTCTCTCTCTCTCTCTCTCTCTCTCTCTCTCTCTCTCGTTTTATTGGTTTTATTTTAGGACTCTGGGCTATCTAGTCTCTGTTTCTTGGTTACTCATGCAGTATTGGGTATGGGCTCCTTCTGTGGACTGGGCCTTAAGTCACATCAGACATTGGCTGGCTACTCCCACAAGTTCTGTGCCCTAGTATATTTTGCAGGCAGGACAGATTGTAAGTCAGAGGTTTTGTGACTGGGTTGGTGTCCCTGTTTCTCCTTTGGTAGCCTGCAGAGTACCTTCCCACACCAAAGAGACTAGAACAGCAAGGGCTCCTATAGCCACACTTTTTTTTTTAAATCTCCCCAATCTGTTTCTATAGACATTTTTCAGGTTTTATTACACTTTGAGTTTGGGGGAGACAAGCCCTTTACTGATGTGGTGTCATATAGATAACTGGTTATTTTATTGCCACTATCCAGGATTTTTGTCATGTAATCCTTTCAGATCTGCATGACATATAGGCTGTGCTATCCTGCTTTTACAGTTATGAATTCTAAGGTTAGAGAGTAGAATGGTAAAGGTCACGCAGTTGACATGTGCAGTCTGTAAGACTTTTTTTTAAAGATTTATTTTATTTATTATATGTAAGTACACTGTAGCTGTCTTCAGACACTCCAGAAGAGGGCGCCAGATCTCGTTACGGATGGTTGTGAGCCACCATGTGGATGCTGGGATTTGAACTTATCACCTTCGGAAGAGCAGTCGGCTGCTCTTACCCGCTGAGCCATCTCACCATCCCCTGTAAGACATTTTTGAATGAACATTTACCTTAAAAATACTATGTGAAAAAAATCTAGCAGCAGTATCCTGCCACCCCCACCCCCTTCCTGGCTGTCCCCTCTTCTCTCCTTTCCTACCTTGTTTCTGAGACACAGTGCGGCAATGAAGTGTTAACTTTTAGCGTAGGTTTGTGTCAAGCTTTGGTTCATTCTGCATCAGCTTTTTGAGTGCTGAGATGACAGGTGTGTGCTTCCATACCTGGCTAAGGCTATTACCATTTGAAAAGACACACCCTTGATAGTTTCCATTCAAGTTAAAAAAAACAAATCAAATCTTTTACCCAAAGTTCAGAATCCGGTAACTTGCTCTCTGCCAGTGCCATTGATCCACAGTTTCACAGTCCAGGTAGGTGAGCAGCTTCAGCCCTCCAAAGACAGTATTAAGTACACCATCTCTGTCACAGGGCCAACTTCCTTCCAGACCTGGCATTTATAGCTTAGCAACGTTGTTTTTCTTTTTCAGATTGTTTTTACTGTAGCTGTAGTTCACCGTGGTCATGCTCTGCAGCTGTTTTTGTGTGCTCTCTGTCTCACTTGTCTGCCCGCTTGCCGTAGTTTGTGCACGGTGGCTTGCCAGGGACCTCACATCTTGCTTACCCTCTCTGATAAGTCTCCCTTCTAAATTGCCCAGCGGGTGACTGGCAGAGGGAACTCATTTGTTTCTGAGCCTTTGAAAGGGTTTGTATTTTCCATTGTTGTTTTCAGTATTCAGTGAGCTGGTTTGTGTTCTTTTAAGATGCAGGTGATGAAAGGGAAGATGTTTATATCGGAAGCCACATGCCTTGCCCTGAAAACCTCAATGGGTACTGCATCCATGGGAAGTGTGAATTCATCTACTCTACTCAGAAGGCCTCTTGTAGGTAAGTTGGTGGCTCATGAGCAGGGCTGAGAGACTTTTTCCATTGGTCATTACTGCCTTATAGACTAAATAGATTAGTTTAAAATAAACCAACAGATCATCTATACATTGCCCAAACTCTGGCAAGAAATACGCAAAGATGAGAAACAGGCTGTATTAGGGTTTGGAGGCTGTGAGCTTACATTTTAATATTAATTTGCCATATTCCAACGCTATTTTGATCTTTCCACAATCTGTCACAAGGTGGTTGAACGACTGAAGAATATATTACGAATAGGGAAGGAATAACTCAAATAAAACATACACTAAAATAGTCTTCTAAAAATAAAGGAGTAGGGATGGGGAGCCAGGTGTGAATTGTGAGAGGGAAGTGGGAAGAGTGTCAGTCTTCAGCTTCTGTACTCCAGATAACTTGCATAACTTGTTCAAGGTCAACAGCAAGTTGGAAGTAGAGCTGAGAAGAAACTAGACCTCAGGACACACAACCTGAGGATTTCAGTGTTTTGCAGGTGTGTGTGTGTGTGTATGTGTGTGTGTGTGTGCACACGTGCGTGCGTGTGCATGCATGCATGCATATGTTTGTGCATTCGAGATTGTGTGTATGTGTGTGCACATGTGTGATTGTCTGCATGTGTGTGTGTGCTGCTGTTGCTGTCAGGAATTGCATGCTGTCTTGTGTCAGCTTAGCCAGGCTGGGCTTCTGCAGACAAGGGGGTGGGCCATTGCTGTCCTTCCATTCACTCCTGCTTCTGGGAGTTGGGCGGGAACCTGCTTCCCTCTCTTATGCAAAACATCAAAACCTTGGAAGTTGTTACATTTTTCTTTTTCTTTATCTACCCACTGGGTAGGGACTCAGCTTTGGCCCTGGGGCCTCCTGGATCTTCTTTTTTAGCTCTCTTCCCTTTCCTCCTGCATAAAGATGAATAGCAGAGCAAATGCTTTCACTGCTAATGGCTGAACAGCTCTTTGTAAAAATCATTGGCTTTTCCCCATTGACAGTTCTCTTTGTCTTTGAAAGAGCTAGCATCTCTGTTTCCCACTCCCTCCCCAAACATTTGAAAACAACAACTGTATAAAAGAGAACGGATTGCATAATTCAAAGCACACAACGGATTCTACGAATTTGTCACACAGTGGTATAGAAATCTTCCCGCAGAAGTTCAGGTCCTGATGGCTGGAGATGGGGCATCCCACATCAAGCTGTGGTGCCACTGTCTGTAAGACCACTCTTGGGAAGGTGAGGCAGGAAGATCATGAGCTCTACACCAACCTGAGCTACATAGCAGGCTCCCGACCAGACAGGTCTATATAGTGACATGCTGTCTCAAAACTCGGCAACCCCAAACCAGAATGGATGCAATAGTGATGTGTCTGTAGCATGCAGAGCTCACTGTCTTTGCTTTGTAGTATTATAATAAATAGCAACTGGTACGAGACATAAGCCTGTTATATCAAGGACTCTATTTTGCAAATTACTTTCTTTCTAGTACCTAGCCTAGTAGGTCTGCAGTAAATGAATGTCTAGCAGTGCAGTGATTATCAGTTCTCCCATCTTCTCCTGAATGGAGGAATTTTGGAAATGGTAAAGAATTTCTTTCCTATGTATTTATTGTTCCTAAGAATAATAGCAGCTTGTAATTTTCTATTGTGTATTTACAGCATTTGTAAGAATCAGGCTAAAACATCATGTGCCTATAGTATTAGCCAGGGATGAATAATCATCAGCCACAATCCTTTTATTAGACTAAAATCTAGTGCTATGGCACCATTGATAGACCAGCTTATTCTTTCTGCCGAGTTCTGTGGTAATGGGTTGTTAAACTTACATATATCAGGGATCTAGGGACCTGTCTTCAGGAAATATTTAGTAACCGAAATACAATATGAACAATGTTGTCATCTGCACAAGTGCATGGAGCAGTTGGAGACTTTAAAACAAAATAGAGGAGGCTGAGGGAAGAGGGAGGAAGTGTACAGAGTCTCCTAGGCTTCTGGCTGTGGTAAACCCGAATAGGAGAACTCAGAGAAGGAGGTTTGGGGAAATGCTGTATTCCATTTCATGTGTTGGTGTACTGTGCCTACGGGCTAAGTTGCTCAAGATAGTTGATTTGAAAACTCATGGGAGGTACAAGTTGGAGAAGTAGGCTTGAGAATAATCCCCTCTAGCATCTGTAGTAATCTGCCCAGGCCTCCTGCATCCATCATTTCCTTTATCGATCTCCTGCCTCGCCTCTGTTCCTCTCTCGCTTCTTTGTATTGACACAACTGCAGTCTCGTTTATTCCTCCTCCACTGGACTACCTAGCTAACACGGCTGCAGCTATTCCTCTTCTCAAAATACCGCCAGCACTTCCTGTCTTCCTCACTGATAGCTGATGAACTTGTTTCCAGGCAAACTGAAACTGGAGCAGTATGACAAGATCTTCCACAGGCGGTCACTGTCACCCAAGCAGTCTTCCTTCCTCCACATCACATATTTTGATATAAATGTATTGTACATGTTTATGAGTACTTTATTTCTTCCATGAAGAAACCCATCACGTTTATTTTGCAGAAGAACTTGTATTGTCTAGTCTGGCTCCATTTGTCATTTCTGGTCTGTCTTGAGCCCACTCCAGTAAGCTTTTTGTCTCCAGCATCCTAGAGAGCGGGTCCTTTGTGGCTAAAGCCACTGGTCAAGTCTTAATGTTATATTCACATTCAAGTGGTCAGCACCATTTCTCAGTGTTGTGTGTTCTTCTCTTGACTTCTGAGACGAAACTCTTCTTTTTCTCTGGTCTCACTGGACATGGCACTCCTGGTTGGCTTCCTCTTTGCTCCCTGACTTCACGCATTATAGCACACCACAATTCCATCCTGTGCTCTTCCCAAGTGATTAGAACCAGTCTCTGGGTCTTTTGTAGCGGGCTCCAAATTACGTAAATCCCAGTCCTTTCCCTTGAATCTGAAGTTCTAGTCTGTGATTCCATTACATCTCCAATGATATCTGTCTCAGTCTCAGCTGGACTAAGCCGAGTCTGCTCCCGTCTCCCACAGGCCTAGGTCTACCTGCAACTTTTTCCATCTTATTGAAAGTGGATGACACTCTGACTCTTTACTTGTTCAGAATACCACATGCACACCCTACACCTTTGACCCTTCTCTCTTTCTCTTGTTCCCCATATCCTAGTTAATTGAGAAGTTGTCTTAATTACTCTATTTCAGGATATAGCTTAACCAAAATTTCATTCACAACCATTCTTAGTCCAGGCACCACACTCTCATATGCATGCATACACACACACACACACACACACACACACACACACACACACATCTTTTAACATAACCATTTAGTTTGCTTTTGCTTATTATGCCTTTGGGCTTCCACTAGAGGATAAACTCTTTTTGAAAATAAAAAAATTTTTTAAAATATTTGTTTGTGTGTATGTGTATGTATGTGGCACTACTGGCGCATGCAGGCTTTGCCCCACATGTGGAAGTCAGAGGACAATCTCAGGTCTCCTTCATCTTTACCACTTTATTTCCTTTGAGACTTCAAGGGCTCTTATTGGTCACTACTGTGTAGGCGAAGCTAGCTGGCCTGTAGCTTCCGGGGACTTTCCTGTTTCTGTCTATCTCCACAGGCTCTCTGAGAGACACAGGCCAGTGCATCTGGTTTTACAGGCATACTGGGGATCTGAACTCAGGTCCTCATGCTTGCGTGGCCAGTGCTTTTCCCTTTGACCCATCTCCATGGCCTGGATTCTACTCTTTTGTTTTCATTGTTTCTCTAAATGCTTCCTGCCTTTGTCCCTGAAACCCAGCAGTAAATGTACTGAGTGGATGAGTGCGTGACTCCGCATATGAAGCCCCAGGAGTGAATGAGATTCCCAGTGGGCTGAACCCCTGGATCTGCCTTTAGTAACACAAGAAGCAACGACAACTTAGAACTTCATACCTAGATGCTTGAAGACTATTAAAGTCAGCTGTGGAAAGTAATATCCAGGGGGGTGACTTGAATGATATGTGGTCTAAAGGTCCTTTTTGATATTTCTGATTTTTAATCTCTGAATTAAGCCTCTCTGTCTGGGAGCTACACATCTCGGGTATTGTTATAGCTGTCTGTGGAGCTGTTTTGATTTTACTGAGCTGTGACTTTGAGCCATTAGCCTACCATGAAGGACATTATTTTAAAAGTCCCATGGGTCTTCATTATAGTATTGGATTTACTGCTGCTGTGTGGTTAGAACGATAGTCTCTGTATTAGAAGGTGCCCTCTTTAAATGAGGACCAGAGAAGGGAAGTTCCCCAGAGTTTAATAACAGAAGTAGCTGCTCCTTTGAAATGACTTGTTTGATTTTATTTTATGGAGATTGCTTTTGCTGTCAGTACTCATTCCCTCTCCTGTGTCCCTCCCCTAGTCTTCCTCTCCCTCCTCTCTCCTTCTCTTCCTCTCTTCCCCTCCTTCCCAATCCAGTGGTGTTAGTATAGTACCACCACAATCCGTTTGAACACATTTTTGAAATCTCGTATTCCTTACTCATTGTTGCCAAATCTTCCCATTGGCCTGAGCCCCAGGCAGTTTATCTTCTGTCTCTATAAGTCTTCAGTTCTAGACATTTCTTATTCTGTCTTGAGACAAGGTTTTATGTAGCCCAGGCTGGACTTAGAGTCCCTATATCACAGAGGATGACTTTGAACTCCTGGTCTTCCTGCATCCATCTTCTGAGTGTTGGGAAGACAGGTATGCCTAGTATAGATAACACTGAGAATCAAACTCAGAGCCTCATGAATGCTAGCCAAGTGCTCTGTCAGCCTAGCCGAGTGTTCAGGCCTACTCTGCATATTTCAGATAAATGGAATGGTGTAGTGTGGTCTTCCTTGCCTGGAAAGCTGTTTCTAAGTCATCAGTATTATAGCTGGCTGTCTGCACTTGGTTTCTTCTTAGAGCTGAGGAATGCTCTGCTCTGAGCATTGGACCCCATGTTTACCTCCAGCTGTCATGTGATGAACATGGCTTTGTATACACATTTTGACTGTTTTGAGCGCAGCCGCCCGGAGCGCTTGTGTTTATGTGCTTTGGTTTACTTGGGTAAATGCTTAGGAGTGTAATTACTGGCTCCAGTGCTAACCCTGTTTAACTTTTCAAGGGCTGCCAGTCTGCTTTCAAAGCCTCCTTCCCATTTCTCGTCTTCTGCACGGTCTTCACTAGCATTCGTAGTCACCTTCCTTTCTGATTCAGCCAGGGTTGTGGGTGTGTGGTGCTAGGCCACTGTGTGTGCTTAGTTCTGGGTATGTGATGCTAGTCTAGGGTGTGCGCCTGTTTTTGTTTGTTTGTCTGGCTTTGGGGCAAGTTCTCATGTTCCACAGGTAGTCTTCGAACTTGAAAATCCCCCTGTCTCAGCATCCTGAGTGCTGGGATTTCAGGTATGTGCCACCGTATTTGACTCTCT
This sequence comes from Mus minutoides, assembly GCA_902729485.2. Classification (NCBI taxonomy): domain Eukaryota; kingdom Metazoa; phylum Chordata; class Mammalia; order Rodentia; family Muridae; genus Mus; species Mus minutoides. Next base: position 48,728 of record CACVCL010020412.1, on the reverse strand, counting down.
TTTTGGCCACTTGTGTGTCTTCTCTGGAAAATGGAATTCAGAGCCTCTGCCCATTTCTTAATTAGTGGGTGATTTTTTTTTTAAGGATGCATGTTTTAAATTTTTATGTAGTGATTTTTAAAATATTGCGTGTGTGTGTGTGTGTGTGTGTGTGTGTGTGTGTGTGCTTGCTTGTGTTGGTCAGCAGACAACCTGTGGGAGGGATTCAGTTCTCACCTTCCATCTTGTAAGGTGAAGCTCTCTTGTTTCTTCTGTTCCTGGCCTGGGTATTCCAGGCCAGCTTATGGACAGTTCAGTCTTAACCTCCCATCCGTTCCCCCTCCCCCCCATCCCTTCCTTTCCCCATCTCCTTGTATGACAGATTACAGATGTGAACCACTGTGTCTGCCTTTTCCCCCAGGGATCAAACTTGGATCATCAGGTTTATGTAGCTGTAGCCGACGCTCTGTCTCCCCAGCCACTTACTAGTGCTTTATGTGTTATGAGTACAAGTCTGTAATGTGCAGTTTGTCATTTTTCTTTGTGTGGGGCCGCCTTTTCCCTTTGACAATGCCTGTAACCATGAGGATCTTAATTTTGATTTATCCCAGTTTATCTTTTTAGTTTTTTGTTCTGGTGTCCTGTCTAAGAAATTATTGCCCAATCCGGGCTTGTGAAACTTTGTATGTGGTTTGTTTCTAAGAGCTTCTTTACAGCTTTAGCTCCTACATTCGGATGTGTGACCTGTTGTCTTAGTTTGATTTCCATTGCTATGATGAAAGCACCCTGATCAAAAGCAACTCAGGAAGGAAAGGATTTATCTCATTTTAGACTTGTGTCATAGTCCTTCATTGCGGGAAATCAAGGCAGGAGCCCAGAGGTAGGAACTGAAGCAGAAGCCATGGGGTAACGTTGCTTACTGGTTTGTGTTCAGCAACCTTTCTTGTACCTCCCATGTCTATGTACCTGGGAATGGTACTGCCCACAGTAGGCTAGGCTCCCACATTGATCAACCATTAAAAAACAAAAGCCACATAACTTGCCTACAGGCCAGTCTGATGGAGGCACCTTTTCAGTTGCGGTCCCACCCACCCAGGTGACTGCTTTCTGTCAAGTTGACAGAACTAATCAGCACACCCTCTGGTTACTTTGGGGGTTGCAAGGATTCAGAAGCTCAGCTTCATTATGCGTACCCCAGTTTCTCAGCAACATTTTTGAAGACACTGTTCCTTTTCCACTGGCTCACCCTAACACCTCTGTCAAAGAGGTTAACCAACCATAGGTGTACGCTTTACTTCTGGCCTCTCTGTTTAATTCCGTGGCCAATGTATTGCCTCTTTTGAATTTTCTGAGGTCGAGAACTCAGTGCAGATCTTCTTGGCAGGCATCCAGGAGCCCCGGAGAGAGTGTGCAAGCCCATGTCACCCTGGCCTCCCCTGCTGCCCTGCACCAGGCTTCTTTTCTGTTGTTTGCATTTTACTATAATGCTGATTTGAAAGCTTTTATAACCAAGTATGGGCATCAGTGAGTGCACACTCCGATGCCCAGTGAGCACACACGGTGCCCCACCTGTCAATGCTTTCAGTCCTGTCAGCCTAAAATAGGAGTCTTTCTTCTGATAAATATCCTAAGTGTTTCCCTATCAGATGATCATCCCAGCTGATCATAGTGTCTTTATATTTACCTTTACTAGATAGTTTGTGAGGTTAGCATCCACTTGGCTGCTTTGCGCCATTTGTTTAATAACTTATTTTCATCTCCCCTACATATTAAGTGTTTGTGCTGTTCACACTGAAGAGTGTCTTAAGTATAATTTGGTGCTGTGTCCATAGAACTGTACATGTTTCCTCCTCTTTATTCAGTGATCGTGTTCCCAGGTATCTATCCTAAAGAATAGGTCTAAATGGAGAAGGGCACTTTCATTGGGTTCTTACTTTATCCATCTTCTCAGTGTGAAATCTGGAGACAGCAGATGCATCTCAGACTGGATAAGCTAGTTCTTACGCGGCTGTGATTCTAGTTTGAACGATGGTGATAAAGACAATTTGGTAACTTCAGAAGTGGTCTGATGAGTATGGATGAGGTTGTCCTCACTCAGAACAGATGCAACAAAGCACGCATTTCCTCCACGGCAGAAGTGATTCTTCTACTCCTGTTTAAGTGTTGTTGTTCCTTTGTATTTTAATTCATAAAACCCGACAAAATAAAAAAATTAAATTTCTTCAGGTGTGGCAGCGCATACTAATATCTCAGCTCCTGTATGCTGGTTCTAGGCCAGCTTGGGGTACATAATGAGACCTTGTCTCAAAAAACAAACAAACAAAAATGAAAAACAAGAAAACCCTTCATATACTCAAGTGTCTGTGGTGCATCCAGCCATAAATGAGACCTCTGAATCAGTCTCCTTTGCTCAGGGATCAAGGAGCATTGTGTAAGAGAGGGTGGAAAGACAGTACGAGCCAGAGGTTGCTGAACACTGAGTGGACAGTGCCCTGTGAACATAGCAGGTCCATTGCGCCATGAACTCCCAGCAGCTGTGGCTCCCTGCACAAAGACATGCACAAGACCAGTCCAGTCTAGTCAATGATCCAGCATAGAGGGGAGGGGCTTAGGAGCCACCGTCCATAACAGGAGCACTGTTGACATTGATGGCTATAGGAGAGGGAGAACCTCTCTCTTTAGGGGTATATGGTCCCTGGTAAGTGGACCTTGTTCCAGTGGATGGTCTCACACTTTGTGTGTGTGTGGGCAGCACAAATTAAACCAAATGGATTATTAAGAAAAAAGAAAAAAAGGACATGAAGTTGGGAGGGGGTGAGGGGTAGGATAAATCTAGAAGTTCGGGAGAAGAACTGGTGAGGGTGAGCATGATCAAAGTACATTGTACGCATGTATCAAAGTCTCAAAGAATAAGAATAGTACATGAACAATGTCATTCTTACAGGGATTGCTCTCTCCCCCCCCCACCCCCCACCTTTGCAGATGCGAATCTGGTTACACTGGACAGCACTGTGAGAAGACGGACTTTAGTATTCTCTATGTAGTACCAAGTAGGCAGAAGCTCACCCATGTTCTTATCGCAGCCATCATTGGAGCAGTACAGATTGCCATTATAGTAGCAATCGTCATGTGCATAACAAGGTGGGTAATGGCATAGGATTCATTCTTTAAACTAGACATTGAAAGTTGTAAATCAGAGAAAACTCTTAAGGCATAATTACTGAGCTAGGGCCCTTATGGCTGCCAGTCCATCAGGCACAGTTCTACTGTCAGGCTCACTAGACAGAATTTCTACGTGGGTCTGGCTCCTCCCTGTCTTGCTTCTTTAGAATATGTGTAGGGACTCATTCCCAGAGTTAGAGACATATCTGAGTTATAGGCAGAGGAGGTGTGTGAACGGACCGTGCAATCAAGGAGGCTAGAGGTTTTGAGCTGTGCACTGTGACTGCTGACTTCAGGGAAAGTGGTTGCAGCAGAGTTTCTGGAAGTTTCTGTACATTCACAGAAGAGCATGACAATTTCAACAGTGCTTTTAAGTCTTGCAGAACTGTGATGTGTTTGATGTTCTGAGAATGCACTTTACCTGTAGTAAGTGTAGTAAGAAAGAAGCAACCACCTACTTAAAAGATAACCTTTTCTGAATGCATCATTGACTTAACATTGCTTTCTATTCTAGAAAAATGGTAAGTAAAAGGCTTTAAAATTCTGTGTTAAAAATAAAGCACAGGCCCGGTAAGATGGCTAGTGGGTAAAGGCTCCTTCCACCAAGCCTGATGATCTCAGTTTCATTCCTAGAACCCACATGGTAGAAGGAGAGAACCAACTCCCCATAGTTGTCCTCTGACACACACACACACACACACACACACACACACACACACACACACACGCATGCACACACACACACATGCATACAGGTGCGCTCACACATCTTCTGAATAAAATGTTTTAAAAAACATATTCATCATGTTAAAAGACTTATTTGCAGCACAGTTGACAAAGAATGGCTGTTTCAAATGGTGTATATACATGTCAGACTGAACTGGAAAAGTCAGAACAGAATGTCCTATCTTTCCAACCTCTCTCCTTGCTTTTTCCCCACCTCTTCCAACCTTCTTTAAGGTTTGGTTCTCAAGTTCCATGAACATTATCTTTGTATTCTCCTGCCTTTTGAGGGCCAGGGCTTGGGGCAGAGAGTCATAGCATATCAAGCAGATATTGACAATCTGATTGGATTGATAGGCCATCAATCCAAGGCCTGGCAAAAGACCTTCAAGAGTCCCAGCACCCTGGAGGCAAAATGGTAAATCTAGAAATGATAGAAAACTGTTCCCCGAGTAGCTGATACTCCTCATGAAGTTTAGGCACTAAAGTCAGCATGCTTTATTCCACAGAACAGATGATCTGCCTTTCGGCAAGACAACTGAGCATAAAATTGGGCAGTAGATCAAAGCTGGGACAGAATGCTATAACAAACAATGACGACAGGAAAAGAAGATGGGAAAAACAGTTAACAGCCTCACGGCCTCAGCTGTTTCACACACGCTCTGAGGCTAACCACCTTGCCTGCGGTCATTCAGCTCGCAAGGGTTTGGACTCAGTGCTGTTTGATCCTTCAGTCATTCCTCTTTCTCCTGAACCATTGAGAGGTGGGGCCATGTTGAGTTGTGTTAGAATTAGGTCAGCCAGGTATGACCGTTGCATGGAGACAGGAACCAAACTTGATGTTGTCAAGGTTGAGTGTGTTTGAACCCTATTAATGGTTATGTGCAGAACTGATTGGACTGGGGCCGATGTGTGATAAGAGGAGACCATTAAGGGCATTAGTAGAGGAAAGCCCCCTGTGGTAGGAAGAATAGTTGTACTGTCTTGACATTTGTGCCCCATTATGGCCACATTTACTGCCATATAAGAAACACAGCCTTTCCCCACCCCAGCCCCTGAACAGCTCGCTGTCTTGTATGTGGAATCTTGTGATTATGTTCTTGGACCACACCATTGAATTTTTAAGGCACGCCTCTCCCATGTAGTCCATTAGGGGACAGCTGTACATCTTTGATGGCTGTTTTCTTGTGAGGAATCTTCCTTTAAATGGATGTTCCTACCACCCCGCTTATCTGTGAGTCATGTTTTCTTCTTTTATACTTGGAATCTTTTATTTTTTTCAGACTCTTAGAATGGCAGATTGGCAGGGACTTTGAACATGTCTTAGCCAAACTCTACTGTATAGAAGAGAAAGGCCTGGTCCTAGGAACTTGGAATTCCTCCCAGTCATGGTGGGTTAGTGACAGTTGAAGCCAGTTGCTTGGCCCGTCAGCCAGCTTCCTCATTATGAAATGGATATGATCCCATCCCTGTCTGTTTCAGACTATATTTATAAGGATTAGTGAAAGAAAATCCACTGAAACCACCAGAAACATTGTCATTAAGGCTTTTAAGTTAAGGCAAAGCAGCCCTCTTTGAAACTAAATGCAAACATGGGATATTAGGGCAAATACAGTGGAAATGGTCTTGTAATGACGCTGTTTCCACAAAGGAGCATTGAATTTGCACAGATGGCTACTACCGATACTAGGTGGTTGTCACTAACAATAGTATCCAAACTCAAAGTGACCAGAATTCATCTCAGTGCCTTACTCTCTGCATTTACACACTCCCTTGCAAGAGCTGATCATGCAGTCTGGTGGGTAGAGAAAGGAATGGTTAACACTGTCTGGAGGTTTGTTCCACATTAGGGCCACCTTTACTGAAATATAAGATCAGGGACCAGGAATCCATCACTTGTAGGGGCCCGGTCTCCAGGGTGGTTTTGTGCCATGTATACTCCTAACTTGACTTCGAGGACTTCCGAGCATCCTGTCTGAGGTCATCAGTCCAGTGCTATTACTCTCTGACAGGGGAGCTTTCCTTGTCGACTTGGCACTGTAAAAAAGTACCGAGATCAGCATCTTTTCTACCGTCACAGCGATCAGTCACTGGAACTGAGGAGTTACCGGGCCCGAGAGGCCGGGAGTCCCTCTCAGAAATGTGTATCAGCGGTGTGTGACCCCTCCCAACTCCAGCTATAGAGCAAAGAACAACCAGTCATTGTGCCTTGAACTAAGTCTCTTACTTCCTTTTCTAACGGGGTGCAGTATATATGAACTGTGCGTTACTTTGACAGAGTTTAAACATCCTTAACTGATTTTGTTTTTTAATTTCTATATTTTCATGCAACAGGAAATGCCCCAAGAACAATAGAGGGCGGAGGCAGAAGCAGAACCTGGGTCATTTTACTTCAGACACGTCATCCAGAATGGTCTGAGCTTTGGACTTTTATATGCACACTGAAACACGCGATGTACATTTATTATGTCTTTTTTTAAAGAATGGAAATATTTATTTCAGAGGCCTTATTTTTGGACATTTTTAGTGTAGTACTGGTGGCTCGTATTTAGAATATTTAGCTACGACAGTTTTTGACTGTTTAGTAGTCTCTGTTTTATGTTTTTAAATACAGAAATTGGCTTCACGGATTTGTAACACACGGTAATACTACTAAGGCTTGTTCTTTATCCATGGAATGTAATATTTTTGCAGAGACGGATGGACCCACTTCACGGGGGTCATGAAGTCATACTTCTTCCCCAGTGACCACAGCAAACGACAAAAGCATGAACTAAAGTAAAAGATGTTTACAGATTACTTTTCCTACAAAAAAATCTAGAGGGCACTGTGTTTAAATAGATATTTAAATGTTTTTGAGATTTAGTATCTGATTTTTTTAGACACTTCCCCTATTGCATGGGCTGCCAAGCTGTGTGTGTGTGTGTGTGTGTGTTAGGTGTAACATATTTATAAGCTGTACAAACCGCAGTTGACTATTTCTCTCCTTGAAGAAATAATCCTAATCATTTTAAAAGGTACCTGGGAATTAACGGTGGAACAGATCACTGAAAATAGGTTTAGATATTGTCAAGATAGGGTGTTGAATGAGCAGATTGGAATAAAACCTACAGTATCAGTTAAACTACTTTAATACACACTCATTTTTAAACATTGTATTTGTTTTAATATAAATGTACAAATTGTATCAGTGTTTGTGAATACACAGCAGAAACAATTGTTAATGATTGGTGCTCTGAAAGTGAGCTTAAAAATGACCTAAGACCTCTAATCCAAATCTGTCCTGTAGTAGCTCTATTAATAGATTGTTGGTGTTTCAACGTCTGAACTGTGACTAGAATGTATCAAGGCGTTTAACGTGTAGTTTAGCCAGTCAAAAGTATGCATGTAAGAGTTTAAAGACTATGTTTAAACTTAAATATTAATTTTAATAATTTGATTTGGAAAAGCATGTTATAATATAATGTTTTCACTATATGGCCTGCTTTGTGTGCTCATTTATTGTATTCTTTGATATTGGTCTGTTAGTACTAATAATAGGAACAATTCATAGGACAAGAAGATTGCAGTTCAGAATTCTCTTTCCTCTTACAGACCATCCCCTGAAATAATCCAAAGAGAAAAACTTTGTTCAGAGTTTGAAGCTACTTGGCTTGCAGGCTCAGTATGAGTAATATAGTGGCTTTAGTGAACTTCTTCACACAGTTTTCCCCTCCCACCCACACAGACTTATTTGAGGTCCTTAGTCAGTCGGCAAGCATGTTTGGAACCAGCCCTGGTGCTTTGCAAGGGCTCATGTTGCAGGTCAGTCACGTATGGGCACTTGTAGTTATAAATACTTGACCACTCTCCAGGGTGCGGTTTTCAGCCCTTTAAAGCAGCTCCGTTGCCTGCTACCTAGCCGACTTTTGGCTCCAAGCGTAGGAACCTGATTGCCGTAGGACACCTTCTGCTGAGAAAAAAGTAAAATGGAACACAACGGATCTGCTTCAAATGCTGGTAAAATCCACCAGAATCGGTTGTCAAGTGTGACTGAAGATGAAGACCAAGACGCAGCCCTCACTATTGTGACTGTGCTGGACAGAGTGGCCACCGTCGTGGACAGTGTGCAGGCAAGCCAGAAGAGAATCGAGGAGAGACACAGAGAAATGGGCAACGCCATAAAGTCTGTCCAGATAGACCTGCTGAAGCTCTCACAGTCACACAGCAATACTGGCTACGTTGTCAACAAGCTGTTTGAGAAGACCCGGAAAGTCAGCGCTCACATTAAGGATGTCAAGGCCCGGGTAGAGAAGCAACAGGTTCATGTAACCAAAGTCGAAACCAAGCAAGAAGAAATAATGAAGAAAAACAAATTCCGCGTGGTCATCTTCCAGGTAAGCTTGCACTTGGGGCCAGCTCGATAACCATATTATTCCCTTTCATCCTTTGCCATCAGATCACAGGCGTTTCCAGTGTCACATCTCAGCCATGGTATATGGGACTATACTGAGCTCACCAAATAGTCACCTTGGGAGAGAGAGAGGCACTCCTATCCGATGCTGCTGTTTCTCGCCCAGGGGTCGGGCTTCTTACTGGTCATGGAATGTGAACTGTGGCTTATGGCTCCGGCTATTTCTTGCCTTTGAAACTCAATACTGTCAGGTTCTTTCAGCATTTGAGCCCTATTAAACACAGTGACCCAGTAGACTATAGAATGTTGGAACCAAAAGGGTTCTAAGAAATCTCAAGTTGACTATTTTTGCTACATAAAAGAAGAAACCGGGAGGGTGAGAGGATGCAGTTTGGGGATAGAACACTTACTTGCTCATGTGGCTGAGGCTTGTGTTGGAGCCAGCACCCAGGCAGTCATGGCTTTATTCTTACCAAGAACCCAACCAGTAAATCAAAAACTCTGAATATAGTTTGTCCTTTGGAATTTTTTTTTTTATTATTCACAATAAGCAAAGGTACCTGTTTCCAAGTGAATAAGTGGGTCATTATTTGTTTTTAAAATGTTGACTGGTTTTGTTAAGACAGTTCAGCCCGTAGTTCATGGTGATCTAACCCTCACTATTTAATAATCCAGGCTGGCCTCAAACTATGGTGGTGATCCTGCCCCAGCCTCCCGAATGCTTGGATTATAGACATTGAGTCCCAACTCCCCATTAAGTTTTATGTTTTAATATTATTCTTACAATAATACAGGTATAGAAGTTCATAGATAATTCCTTACTCAATTGAGAAGCCTTTTTTTTTTTCTCTAAGATCCTATAATTGCTCAATATTTTTTTTAAAAAAAACCCATGGGAAATACATATATTGTGTACAGTATATTTCTTAAGCTCTTGTAAGTTAAGAGGGACAAGTTGGACTCTTTAGCCACATTAGGAATGAACGATGATAGGAAAAGACAAAGCAGATGACAGCAGGGTTCTTCTGCTTGCCTATTTAAACACTGGCCGGTTCAGAACTATAAATCCAAACTACAAAGGTTAGGGAAGACCCGTCTTTCCTGTTCTGCTCTTGGGAGAATCAGTTGGCACAACATTTTGGAAGACATTTTTGATAGTGTGTATTATGAACTTTAAAAATTCCCAAACCTACTGGCCCCCGAATTTCATGTCAGAGGATTTGATGTAAGCATAAAATCAAGAATGTGTGGGAATGTACACCCATGCATACGCACAGCTATATACCTTTAAAAATGGAAGTCAGTGTGCACAGAACCCTAGAAGAGTAGACAACATAAAATACGGAAACAGCGATGGAAACATCGGGCCTGTAACCTTCACGCTCTCTGTGCATTCGGCAGTGTCCCAGACTCAAGTTACGCCGGAATGGGCGAGAGAGGTATTTTTGGATTTGTTTTTAGCAGTTCACAGGTTATTTAGGGAAAAGATAGGGAATTTCGAAGATAGAAGAGTAAACTGGTGTCTTTGAAATTGTTTCCCATCACCCTTTTCTTATAGGTTCCGAGAGACCTTTCTCTAGGCTTACAAATGTCACCTGACTTCAGGTGTCCGTTCCAGTACTGGTGCAGACAGTGGTGAGCTGGGCGTGGGGTGGAAGAATCCATTCACCTTCTGGGGCATCAGCCACTGGCTGGGTGCTCATCCTCCATGTGCATGCTTATGTCAGGAAGAACACTGGGGGTCCCAAGTGTCTGGGGAACCTATATGCAAAGCTGTTCCCTCAGGATTCACAGAAGCTACAGCAGGGAGACAGAAATTTCACCTGGCTCCATCTATTGGTGTAATTCTCTCCCTGACCCCTACTGAAAAGCTGTTTTTCTCTTTGTCTCTAGTTTCTGTAACTTACTGGTATTTCCTTCCTGTGTTTGGATTCTATAGTTCGATAAAGAATCTGAGAGGTACAAATTAATGATAATACTCTTTTCTTTTAAGACAGATTATCTTGAAGATTATGCGAAATTAAGATGTATAAATTATGCAGCAATTTGTCAAAACAAAAAAAAATTGCTACCTTTTATAAGCCTACAGGGAAAATATGAAGTTTCATATTATTAACCTAAGACTGAAATTCCTGTACTTGTTATAGGTTAGATGTATATAGATATGATATTTATGTTAATTTTAGCAGTTAAGATTAACCTTAGTTAGCTGGGCATGGTGGCACACGCCTTTAATCCTAGCACTCGTGAGGCAGAGGCAGGCGAATTTCTGAGTTCGAGGCCAGCCTGGTCTCCAGAGTGAGTTCCGGGACAGCTAGGACTACACAGAGAAGCCCTGTCTTGAAAAAACAAAACAAAACAAACAACAACAACAACAACAACAACCCCCCCCCCCCCCAAAAAAAGATTAACCTTAGTTAATTCTCATAGTAATTTGAAGATTGTCCCTTCTAAACTTATTTGAAACTGAGCTAGGCTGCTAAAGCATATCTTCATTTTCATCTGAGATTTTCCTTAAGTTTGCCCAGGCATCTCTTTTGTTGATAATATTTGTTGGTATCTTATCTTCTACAGTTGTATATGTCTAAGCAAAGTTCTGGATGTTGGCATTTAAAGATTGTCTGATAATCTTTTTTTTTTTTTTTTTTTTTTGGTTTTTCGAGACAGGGTTTCTCTGTATAGTCCTGGATGTCCTGGAGCTCACTGTGTAGACCAGGCTGGCCTCGAACTCAGAAATCTGCCTGCCTCTGCCTCTCGAGTGCTGGCATTACAGGCATGCACCACCACTGCCCGGCTTGTCTGACATTCTTACTCAGGTTGTTTCTCTCTGAACACTGGTGATCCTGCTCCCTGTGCGTGGGCGGCATGAGCCACAGCTTAGCTTCGCAATTGCAGTTACTTAAGGAAGCGCAAGTCTGTGGCTAGGAAGTTTTCAGCCTCCTCTAATGATAAGTTCTGCACTTCTGTGTATCCAGAATGTTACTGTCTGTGTTCCTTTGATACTGATTCACTTCCACTTTTCTCAGATCAGTAGTAGCATTCATTCTGTTGTAACAACGGTCCTTTAGACCAGGTGTGGTGGTGCAAACCTACAGTCCTGTCAGTTGCCATGCTGAGGCAGAAGGATTGGGAATTCAAATATCCTGTGAGTTTGAGGCATGCCTGAGCTATGTGAGACCCTGTCTCAAAAACAATAAAAAGCTAGTTTTACCTGGACTTTGATATAGACATGTGATTGTATTCAGAAGTCAACCGTAATTTACCCCATCAGCCTTCTATCGTTAGCACAGTGTGCCTGCCCTTAACTCACAGTGGTACCAACTCCTGGGGGCTGTGATAGATTCCCAGGCAAGGTCTTTTCCTACCTTTGTCTCTGCTTGCCTGGTTTTGTACTGTTGGCTCTGGGTTTGAAGAGAAGGGTGGGGATCTCTGCCTACCAAGTAATACCCTGATGCCCTTTGGCTCCTTCCTTTTCTAATTATACCTCCTTAGGCTCGGCAGCCCACACTTCTGCTGAGGCTACTCCCTACAACAGGTGTCAGGAAGGGAGAGGAATACCTTCCCTGCTTCTAAGTGATTCATTGGAGAGTCATGAGACGCCCACCTCTGCCTCTTTGGTTGGGGAGAGGCGGGGCTCATGAGCTTGCTGATCCTGTAGCCAACCAGGCCATTTCAGTTAAGGAATTAGATTCTAAGGATGTCTTCTTGACTATCAAGCTGGTCACGCCTTAGAGTGTGTGCAAACATCCTCCTTGTGTATTTATTCAATCTGTTGAGTGGAATCAACCTGAATCTCAAATGTCAATACCATTTCACTTAGAAAATTTAACTCATGGTCCAGTTTTTTTAAAATGTCATAATTCACTGGGCAGTGGTGGCACACGCCTTTAATCCCAGCACGTGGGAGGCAGAGGCAGGTGGATTTATGAGTTCTAGGCCAGCCTGATCTACAAAGTGAGTTCCAGGATAGTCAGGGCTATACAGAGAAACCCTGTCTCAAAAAAAAAAAAAAAAAAAAAAAAAAAAAAAAAAAAAAAAAAAAAAAAAAAAAAAGAAAAGAAAAGAAAAAAAAAGAAAGGAAAAAAAGTCATAATTCCTGAAGTTTTGCCTGTCGTGTTTTAGAAATAACCTCTAAATGGCACACCCGTTTCTTTCACCTGTGCCCTGTGCTGGCCTGTCTCTCTCTGACACACTTGGCAGAGTCTGTTCTTCTCTTAGGTGGCTTTGCCCTTCACCCCTACCCCGCCCTACTGTGTAGTTCAGGCTGGTGTTGATCTTGTGGTCCTCTTCCCTAATCCTCCTAAGAACTGGGGCTATAGGCATAGACCACCGTGGCAGCACAATAAAGCTTTTAAGATGACTAATTTGATAGGAGATTTCGCTTGACCTGAAGTCATCCTGGGGTATATAATTTCCCCAAAGTCAATTTCATTCTGAATTTTGAGATACCTTTTACCTCTGAGGAGTTTTGGGAACTGATTTTCCTCCTGCTGTGGGATCTGAATTCAGGCCATCAGGTTTGCTTGGCAAGTATTTTTTTTTTTTTTTACCTACTGAGTCCAAACTCTTCTCCTTTTTAGTGTGAGTTCTGGGGGCTGAACTTAGGTTCTCTTGGGTGGCAAACTCTTTCCTGCTGGGGCCTTCCCAGAGAGCCTTCCGCAGGCACAGAGAGGAGTGTTGGAGGGTCTTTGATGACAGGGTGGCCTGTAGAGGAGATAAGGGATCTTCTAGGGGAGGGAGTGATCCAGGCCTTGGTCAGGGGAAATCTCTCAGCTGACCGACTAGCAATCAGCTGCTGCTTTATTTATACAGGTTTCACAGAACAAAGACAGACTAGTGATTGTCCGAGTGGCACAGGGTATGTGCTGATCTTTCTTCATATGTGCAGGGTAACAAGTTCAGTTTAAAGAGTCCAAAGAAGCCGGGCGTGGTGGCGCACGCCTTTAATCCTAGCACTCGGGAGGCAGAGGCAGGCGGATTTCTGAGTTCAAGGCCAGCCTGGTCTACAAAGTGAGTTCCAGGACAGCCAAGGCTATACAGAGAAACCCTGTCTCAAAAAAAAAAAAAAAAAAAAAAAGTCCAAAGAAGTCTCCTCCAAAGCAAACACGTTTATTATACGGCAGCCTGCTTTTAGGTTGGCAGTATTTGCTGTCTGAAAGCACCCCAGACAAACAAGAGTATCTGAACTGGTCTTTTTATGAGTAGCAAATAGAAATTATATAATAACTTCTTTTACTACATGTTTCTACACTACAAAGTAGAAACGTTTTAGTTAATCTGTCCTATTTACTGAATTCTATTCTGTAACCTGTGGTGTCCCCTATCTTTAAGCTACATTTTTAGAGACCTCTAAGCCTATGATAAAAGAGACCTTGAATCTATAACCTGTTCTGGTCAGAGTTTGCCAATTGTCTCTGTTTACCCTGCACCAATTAGGCTGTTTGAGTTTGCTCAGGGGAAGATACCCCAAGAAGATTCCTGGAGCGATGGCCTCATTTAACTATGTGCTTATCTGTGCTCAATGATCTCCAGGGCAAAAGGAAGACTTCCAAATAGTGGCGAGATAAAGTTAATTTTACAATTTTCTTAATAAGACTCAGACATTTTTTTTTTTTTAGAAAAAGACATAAAATGAATCATAAAGTAGAAAGTCCCCAAGAATGCAACACACAGAGACTAAACCCCAAAAGTTAGAGACAGAAGGACAGGGATGGTAGTAATCCACTCTCCTTTGCTGCAGCTGTGCCAAGCAGCTGTGCTTCTCGACATTTTTAGTGGCTATGGCTGTGCCTCTTCAGCTGAGCACTCTCCCTAGTGCAAGAGTTTCACAACTTTAATAAATTATATATATACTTTCATCCCAGACTTCATCCCCCTCCTGGTTTGTCCCATGACCATTCCCAGTCCCATACCTCCTCCCCCCTGTCTCCACGAGGATGTCCTCAAATGTCCTCACCACCCCCAACCCTACCACACCACACCACACCTTCCTACTTCCTGGGGCCTCAAGTCTCTCGAAGGTTAGGCGAATCTTCTTTCACTGAGGCCAGACCAGGCAGTCCTCTGCTGTATATGTGTTGGAGGCCTCATAAGCTGGTGTGTGCTGCCTGGTTTGTAGCTCAGTGTCTGAGAGATCTTGGGGGTCCAAGTCAGTTAAGACTGCTGGTCTTCCCATGGGGTTGCCCTCTTCCTCAGCTTCTTCCAGATTTTCCTCAATTCAATCACAGGGGTCCCCGGCTTCTGTCCATTGGTTGGGTGTAAGTATGTGCATCTGATTCTTTCAGCTCCTTGTTGGGCCTCTCAGAGGACAGCTATGCTAGGCTCCTGTCTGCAAGCACACCACAGCATCAGGAACAATGTCAGGGACCCAGGCCTCCCCTTGAGATGGATCCCAATTTGAGCTGGTCACTGGACCTCCTTTCTTTCATGCTCTTCTCCATTTTTGTCCCTGCAGTTCCTTCAGGCAGGAACAATTCTGGGTCAGAATTTTTTTCTGTGGAATGGCTCATCCCTCCACTTGATGTCCTGTCCCTCCACTAGAGGTGGACTCTACAAGTTCCCCCTCCCCACTGTAGAGCACATCATCTAAGGTCCCTCCCTTTGAGTCCTGAGAGTCTCTCACCTCCCCAATCTCTGGTATATTCTAGAGGGTCCCCCCACCTCCTACCTCCTGAGGTTGCCTGTTACCATTCTTTCTGCTGGCCCTTGGGGCTTCAGTCCTATTCCCTTTAATGTCATCTCTACATTCTAGTTCTTAACGCATATCTCTAGCCCTTATCTCCCTCCTGAATCCTGGTTTCTGAGCCTCTCTGCCTGCATACCTACTGTGCATTTGAAGGACAGGGTCTCTTGCTTCTGTGCTTTCTCAGTTAATGGCAGATTCCTCTCTCTGTTGATCTAGCTACAGGTCCTATGGGTTCTGACTTTCCAAGCAGAGCTGCAGTCAGAAGACTCCTCTCCCCTTTCCCTGCCCACAAATGCCCTGTCTTCCCATTGCTTAAAGTCACCACTGTGCTGTCATTCTCCTTGCTTGTCCTAACTCATGTGCCTTGTCTCCAGCAGAGTGACTCTTGCACAGCATGGGTCAAATCATGTCCTTGCTGTCCTCAAACCTTGAGAAGTCTTCCTGTCAGAATAGTGACTTCTGTCTTCAGTATTGGTCCTAGAGCCTCTCTTGACCTGGCCTTCTCTGCCTGGGGAAAATTAGGGCATTTGAATTGACTCTTGAAGAAAGCTATCATTTGTAAAGTTAAAAAGAGGTAAAGGGGCATTGAAGAGAGAGGCAGCCATGTGTACGAAGGTGTAGAATGTTAATGTCCAACTACTTGGCGCTAAGATGTGATATGAACATCTGCAAGTATGTTGGGGCGTGTCTATAGCTATCCTGGGATTTACATCTCAGACTGCTGGACCCATCTTGCTGGAGGGTTGAAAATCATTTGTGTTTGAGGAACTTGAGACTGGATTGTGTCTCTGGGCTAGAGAAGCAGGAAGGTAGGCTCAGGTCAAGAGCTTTCCAAGCACACTGGAAGGTTCAGGTTCAATCCTTAAACACTGGTGGGCTCTCAGAAGTCTTCAGTGGGTTATAACCAAATTCTGCTTGTATTTCTCACCGGGCAGTGGTGGCGCACGCCTTTAATCCCAGCTCTTGGGAGGCAGAGACAGGCAGATTTCTGAGTTCGAGGCCAGCCTGGACTACAGAGTGAGTTCCAGGACAGCCAAGGCTATACAGAGAAACCGTCTCGAAAAACAAAACAAAACAAAACAAAACAAAACAAAAAGTATTTCTCAGGAAACTCTCAGAGAATGGTCTGGAACGAGAGGGACTGGGGGAGACTGATGGCCCGAGTTCAGAACCGAGGCGATGAGGGACTGAGTTAAGGCTTGGTAGAGGAGTGAGAAGCGAGCTCAGTATGTTGCAGTGTTATTGGTGGAGCTTGATGGCTAGTTGACTGTGGGACAAGAGGGTGAGGGTGTATTTGGGGATGTGGTGTTCCTGAGATCTCTACCTTGTGTGTTGCTCAGATGGCCACTGGTGCTGAGAAAGGCAGGAAGGGCAATAGAAGGGATGAGGATGATGGACGGGCCTTGAGGCTTGTCCTTCTGAGAGGTGCCTGTGCTATAGTTAGATGGAGAAGTTTGTGAGATGTGGAGTGGAGAAGTGAAGATACAGTATTGTGAGAAAAAGGCCAAGTTGAGAGAGAGAGAGAGTGAGAGAGAGAGAGAGAAGGGGAGGGGAGGGGAGGGGAGGGGAGGGGAGGACCCTGAAAGCAGGCAGGCAGGCAGTAAGGTGTGAGGTGTGGTCAGAGGTAAAAGCTGGTGCCTGCTCCAAAGGAAGTACTCACATGCATTGTTTTTCTTTCCTTCAGGAGGACGTTCCCTGCCCCGCATCCCTGTCTGTTGTTAAAGACAGAAGCCTGCCCGAGAACCAGGAGGAGGCCGAAGAAGTCTTCGATCCCCCCATAGAGCTCTCCTCGGATGAGGAATATTATGTTGAAGAGAGCAGATCGGCCAGGCTTAGGAAGTCGGGCAAAGAGCACATTGACCACATTAAGAAAGCCTTTTCCAAGGAAAACATGCAGAAGACACGGCAGAACCTTGACAAGAAAGTGAGTGGAATTAGAACTAGGATCGTCACTCCTGAGAGGAGAGAGAGGCTGAGGCAGTCGGGAGAGAGGTTGAGGCAGTCGGGAGAGAGGTTGAGGCAGTCGGGGGAAAGATTTAAGAAATCCATTTCCAGTGCCGCTCCCTCAAAGGAAGCTTTTAAGATTCGGAGCCTTAGGAAAGCGAAGGATCCCAAGGCTGAGGGCCAGGAGGTAGACAGAGGGATGGGTGTGGATATCATCTCAGGTAGCCTGGCTCTGGGTCCCATCCACGAGTTCCACTCTGATGAGTTCAGTGAAACAGAAAAGGAGGTGACCAAAGGAGGGTACACTCCCCAAGAAGGAGGGGACCCTCCAACACCCGAGCCTTTGAAGGTGACTTTTAAACCCCAGGTCAGGGTAGAGGATGACGAGTCACTCTTGTTGGAGTTAAAGCAGTCCTCATAGAGGAATTAAGTACGAGCATCCATCACTTGGAATCATGTGGTTGTAGTTTGAATGGTGTGGTGTTCATATTCATATTCATTTATATTCATCCACAGTAGAAAGGCAGATGGTAGAAAAGCTTCATTTCTTACCTCTAAAATCCTAAAGATGCTGGAAATACTATATACAATTTTCATACAATTTCCTTGGGAATTCTATTCCCCTGAGAATATATGACTCTGACAGCACCCCACCCCCGTCCGCCTACCCCCTTACGTCATGCCTTTTCATGGCAGCTCTTGGCCAATGGGAAAATAGTTGCACAGCTCTGGTCAGTTAGCTGATATGCCATTCGTAACACAGGAGCAATGAATCTGTGCCCGTTGTTCACCAGCAAACTCTAGATCTGGGTCAGGCTTGACACATCCAGTCAAGAAGGTCCGTAGCTGATGAGTACATCGCGGTATCCAGATGTTCACATCTAGAGATTCATTAGTGAGTCAGTAGCCTTGTGAAGGTTATGAAGTTCTTGTGTGAGGGAAGGAAATAGAAGTCTGGGGCTTGAACATGTAGCCGTGGCAACATGACTTTATTACTTGTGAGATACTTGGCTGGTCGCCACGTATTCTCAATGAGAAGGGCTCGCTGGTTCTGTACTTCTTGGAGGACTTGAGATCTGAAGGCATGTCACAGAGTGCATGAGAACGAGACGCATAACCAGTGGAGAAGCACATAAGCCACACTGGCCTCGCCAACCCAGAATGGAACAGTCACATCTGTGAAGAAGCCCTTGCTTGGCACAGGCTCCGAGGCCAGAGCTGAGTGGAAGCTGGGGTTGTTCACAAGTCTTCATGGAATGAAGAGTGAAAAACGAATGCTTGCGTGGGCGCCTTCTCATTAAAGGCTGAGACACCTTGGCTTTTTAGCCTCGTGTTATCATATTCCTTGGAAATCTGGCTCTAATTGCCTTTAGATTTGGACGTGGGGTAGACGAGTGCAGGTGTTGTTTGCACAGCCCGAGGTAGAAGTCTGGGGTTCAGTTGTCAAGTGGCTTTTCTGGGGTCTGCCCTGATAATGCTGGGCATGGGAATGACTTCCGGCACGCCTGTTTTCCAGAGTGAGCCCTTTAGGGCTAAGAACAGCGCCCCCAAGCTTCTGTCACAGCCACCTTGGAAGGGGTCCAATTCCTCTTAGCTCTTAGATTTACATCTGGGTGGTCAAGAAGTAGATATTGCTGCTGAAGGAAAACCATACCGATTCCGTGCTACAGCACACTGAAGTCATTTTCTTGATATGGAAAAGATGGTAGGATTTTTGATAATTTTTTTTTTTTACTCACATTTAGTTTAATTTGGAATATTCATGTAGTACTTAAATGTATGCAGGCATGGCTGTGCATGTCTGCTGCCCCAGCACTGAGAAGGCTGAAACAGGTCACAAATGGTGAGCCTGGATTCTCTTTATATATACAGATCAATATAGTTTCCTTTTCTCAAGGCCTGAATACATGTTCTTCTTACTGTCTCCTCCCCCTTCTCCTCCTCTTTCCTCTTCCTCCCTTCTCCTCCTCTTTCCTCCTCCTCCCTTCTCCTCCACCTCCTTCTTTTTGGTTTGTTTGTTTGTTTGTTTGTTTGTTTGAGACAGGATTTCTCTGTGTGGCCTTGGATGTCCTGGAATTTTCTCTGTAGTCCCGGCTGGCCTCGAACTCACAGAAACCCGCCTGCCTCTGCCTCCTGAGTGCTGGGGTTAAAGGCGTGCATCATCATTACACAGCATCTTGCTCTCTTTATACTCCAAACTAAAGCATGTGTAGCATTGAATAAAACTTTTGAAAGAATAATTCTAAACACATTTTCATAACAGCTTAGAAGGAGGTTAGGTGTCCAAGAATATATTTGATTGTGAAATGATGTCATTGCAAAATGTGAGGCCAGTGTTGTGGTTGTAAATCTTTTAACCAATGATGAATGGTAACCACAATATGCAAATGAAGGATGAGTTAACCGATGGTAAATCAAGGCTCAAGGGAATATAGGGAAGTTACAGCTGTGGTAAGTCGAGGGTAGGAAGAATATTGAGAAGTAACAGTGGTGGTTTTCAGTTTGTTTCATTTGGTCTAAAATATTTTTCTGCAAATATCTAGGGCTTTTGTTTACTGACTCATTAATATCCAGCCTTGACAGCTTTTAAAGCATTGCACCAGCAGCTATGTTAGAGTCTGACTGGGAAGGAGCTACGGCCTGGCCAGCCCCTCGTCTTGCTAGCTAGCTTTTGGCATCGGAACCACCGGATGATTCGTGCTGCTGAGGACTCACTGGAATCCTGTGCTTCCTGTTCACTAACAGGATCCCCCTCCATGCTGTGATCATGTATCAGCATCTTTTCATGTCTAGGATATCCCTAAATTCTACATTAAGGATCTCTTGTACCAGCCCCTTCCGGGGGTGACATTCACCCCGTGGTTTGGGGAGATGTATCTCCCACCTTAGACCATGGCCAGGTTCATCAGTAACTTTGCAAAGAAGGCACCTTCGATGGTGGCCGCTGCCGTGACTTATTTGAAGCCTCGATTGGCCACATTTTGGCACTATGCCAAGGTTGAGGTGGTTCCCCCAACCCCTGGTGAAACCCCTACGTAAATTCAGAGCGTGAAAAAATAATTCAAAGTGCTAAAACTGGTAACTTCCGATTTGCGCTCTTATTTGAACGTTCTTGGACCATGTGTAATGAGACTACTATCTGAATAAAATAGTAGCATTCGGGGGGGGGGAAAAATAAAGAATCTCAGGCACTTCCTACCTTCTTTCATGGCGTGGAGATGATGGGCTGCAAAATTCACATACTCAACATAAGTGACATTCTATCAATGTTCATTATTTTAAAACATCCGGTTACTTACTGATCTGTAGTGCAGTGTTACACATCAGGCTTTAAATAATTTACTCAAGTCAAACCCTTAGCGGGATTTACCCGCTTCTGGTAGTGTAATGGAGCAGAGCAGCTGCTGCAGATGTGGGGGTGAGGAGCTGGGGTTGAGGCTCTGCCAGGGGAGACAGGGAAGTACAAGCCTGTCTCCTGCATGTGATGATCCAGGTATCCAGAGTCAACAATGGCTTGACCCCTGCTGACAGGTTGGAGAGGGATGAACACGGGCATTATTTCAGCTTGCTGAGAGTGGATTGTGTGTGTATTCCCCAAAACAGGTTTTCATGAATAAAAAAAGTAGAAGCCAAAGTAAAAAATCCAACCATTTTGTCTTCCTTCTTTGCCTTTTGTACACATTAAAGACATTGGTTTGGAACAGGCCTGGTGGCCGTGGTGATTCTTTTTTTAATTAAATATATTTTTTAATACATGTCTGTGTGTGTGAGTGTACACTTGTGTGTAGAGGCCAGAAGAGGCCATCAGGTGACCTCTGGCAGGCCACCTATTCTCTAGAGGCAGGATCTCTCCCTGAAGGTAGTACTCCCGCTTTCTCATCTGGGCAAGAAGCTAGCGATCTTCCTACCTCCCCTGCCTTTTACGGGTGAGCTTCTTTTGTGAGTGCTGGGATTCGAACTGTCATCCTCAGGGTTGCAGAGCAAATACTCCTAACTGTTGAGCCATCTCTTAACCCCTAATTGTATTCTTATCTGCTACAGGTCTTGGATTGCATTATACAAAGCGTTCCTCCGAACCACATTAACTGCGTTTTGATGACATGAAATCACTGGGCTCCTTTTGTTTTTCTTTTGGGACAGGTTTTCTGTAGCTTCTGGTTTTGAACTCTGGTAAGAAAATTTGTTTGCTCTCCAAATAAGGAGAGGGCTTGCCATGTTTTCATCCTGGTGCCTGGTCTGTAGTGAAGGCGCTTTCTGCTCAGTTTTGGGCCACTCCTGTGACTCCTTTGAGCAGGCGATGTCCTGGCATTTGCGGCTGCCCCCTCCCAGATCAGAATCTATTGCTGATCCAGAATAGCTGCTGCTTCTCTGTGAGTCTCTCAGGACTCACCCACCCACGCTCCTGAGGGCTGCTCTTGCTAGTGGGCCCTCCCTTCAGCACACCCATGCCCTTGAGAAGTAAAACTGCCTTCTTGTAGGTTGAAGGCCACTGTGAGCTCTTCAGTCTATTCATTGCTCAAGGCCAGAGCTCTGCTTGCTTGTTGTGTGCTCCAAAGAAAGGCAGCTCCTGATCCTTAACACAGGTGGCTTTCTTCTTGTGTATTGTTTGACACCTGAAATTCCAACTAAGGCAGTGCGCTATTCCATTTAGACTGTCATAAAAGCATTTGGTTCGCATCTCTGTAACCCGCTACACTGGCCAAGGCCAGTTGCCAGGGTACGTGTGGCTGCTCAACAAAATGGCCTTGGTTGCAGCAAGAACATCCATTTTTTTACCATGATCCTTTGGTGTTTGTCACCTTGGATCTGAATGATAGCATAAAACATCAGAATGTGTTAGGGATTTAAAATGCATTTGTAGGGCATCGTCTTCCCCTTTCAAGTTCTAGCTGATGGAAACACCATATAAGGCTTAGTAGCAAATTGCTGACCAAAGTGCCATCTTTACCAGAGGCTTTG
The DNA here is from genome assembly GCA_902729485.2 of Mus minutoides. Taxonomy (NCBI): domain Eukaryota; kingdom Metazoa; phylum Chordata; class Mammalia; order Rodentia; family Muridae; genus Mus; species Mus minutoides. The sequence continues at coordinate 26,883 of CACVCL010020412.1, read as the reverse complement.
TATATATACAGGAACTCTCCCAAATGTTAGGCATCTGACAAGTTCTGATGGTAAAGGTGGCGTGCAGCCATGACCGGAGACAGGCCTTTGTGTCTCCGTGGGGAACTGCATGTTGTGGTGTTGCTTTCGGAGGAAGCAGGATTTGGACCATTTCATCACCAACCATTTCATCAGTTGGTGCTGAGGCCTTCAGGCCTGTCACTCCGGCCATTGAGAGTAGCTGAGAGTTTACCCTCTGCGGCAAGCCTCATCCCTACCAGGAGGTGGCCAGGGGTCAGGAGGTGGCCAGGGGTCAGGAGGTGGCCAGGGGTCAGGAGGTGGCCAGGGGTCAGGAGGCAGGGGGTTGGAATGAGGGCACAGAATCTACTACATATGGAAGCAGGGTTCAGTTTGAAGGCACTGCCTAGTTTGAGTCCTAATGTGCAGAGTTCAAGATGTCACCCGTGGGCTGGAGAGATGGCTCAGTTGCTTTTGCAGCATTTGGTTCGCACCCACAAGGTGGCTCACAGCAGACCTAAACTCCAGATCCAACATTCTCTTCCGAACCCTGGAGGTACAAAGCATGCGCAGTTAAACAAGCATATACGTAGACAGAACACTCGAGAATAAATACATCCATCTTTTTTATGTGACCCAATGAACTTGGCTGTTACTCTGTACTGAGTGAGGGCTGATGGGGGAGAGCTATAGATCACAGCTTAGAGGAGAGGCTGAGAGTCACACGTGGGGGTGGGAGGGTGGGGTAGTATCTCATATCCCAGACTTACCTCAAGCATGTTATGTAAGTAGCCAAGAATGACCTTGACTCTTTGACCTTCCTGTTTCCATCTCGGGCCTTGCATGTTAGGCAAGCACTCTAGCAACTGAGCTAAACACCCAGCCTCATGCACTTCTGATAAAATAGATAGGCGAAGTGGTGGGTTTTCATCAGTCAATCTTGACAGTTTGAAAGGAGGGGCTTTCATAGCTGACAAAATCCCAAATTGAGTTTTACCTCCAGAAAAATCTCCCTGGTGACTCTGACACCATTAATTAGGAAGGGCAAGGGGTCTCTCAGACATGGCTTGCTAAGCTCCCTCTCCCAAATTTAACTTACTTCAAGAGGAACCTGATGCACACAAGGGGCACAGTGGGTAGGGTTTGCTGGCTCTGTGAAGGCATCACTCCTGGCCGGCTTGTCCGCCATGTCACATTCCTAAGAATCTCATGGGCCTATTGTCTTTATTTATTGGATCTCACTAGACTTTCCATCAGAGCACGCTTTCCATTGACAACTGTAGGTGAATAAATACATCAGATTAGGATAAAATAAAATCCATTGAAATGAGTGTCTTCTTTAGCTGTATGAATACCTTCTCCGCCTCCAAAGGCAGAATTGTTTGACTTTTCTTTTTCTTTTTGGTTTTTCGAGATAGGGTTTCTCTGTATAGCCCTGGCTGTCCTGGAACTCACTTTGTGGACCAGGCTGGCCTCGAACTCAGAAATCTGCCTGCCTCTGCCTCCCAAGTGCCACACCCCGGCATAATTGTTTGACTCTTAAAACCTCCCTGGAAAGACTCCTGAAGGGCAGCTGGGGGCCTTTGCCTCCCCCTCCCCAAATCCCTCCCTCCTCCTGAATTGAAAGCATTATGGGTGGGTTTCCATGGAGACAGGAATGACTCTCAGGCTCCTTTGGAGCCCAGTCAGTTTTCAGTCCCTCCATGCCCCCTGCCTAGAGGGGCAAGGAAGCCTAAGAAGATTCTCACTGTGTGTTCTTTTTAGTTTTTGAGATTGTAATGTGATGCTATAATTTCCCCCTTCTCTCCCCTCCCTCAAAACCTTCTCATACACCAGTCCTAGCTCTTCCAGCGTCATGGCCTTTTTTCATTAATTATTGTTTTATACACACACACACACACACACACACACACATATATATATATACACATATATATGTATTATATATATGTATATATATATATTTACACTAAGATAATTAGTGTTAGTGTCTGTTAGTGTAAATTAGGAAGTACAATGTTGGCTTTATTTTTTGTTTTTTTTTGCTTCTTAAATATCTTTTTAGTATTAATAACACTATTAGCAATATTAATTAATAACACTAATAACTATTAACACTAATAACTTAATTTTAATATTAATATTACCTTTTAAAATATTTCCCTGCATGTATGCATGTGTACAACTGCAATCCTGGCACCCAAGAATGCCAGAAGGCCTTAGGTTCCCTGGAACTGGACAGATAGGTGGTTATGTGTCACCACATGGGTGCTAAAAACTGAACTCAGGTCCTCCGCAGGAGCAGCAAGCTGGGCATTTCTCCACGTCCAGTGATTTTCATGTGTGTGCATGAGTGAGTGCAGGTGTGTGTGTGTGTGTGTGTATGTGTGTGTGTGTGTGTGTGTGTGTGTGTGCCATGACATCCATGTGGAGATCAGACCACAATGCCAAAGGATTGGTTCTCCCCTTCTACCTTGTTGAGGTGAAAGAGGTCAGCTCAGGGCATTTGGAAAATTCCACCAGACCCCTCCCCTCCTGGAAGAAAAAGGTCCTGAAGCACTTAGGCACCCCTCCTTTCCAGAAGGGAGAGGCTTAATTACATTCCTCAGACCACTGGGGGGTGGGGTGGTGGTGGACCAACCATGGGCCACCTGCTGGTGGGGGAGGCCCAGAGCACACAGACACAGGGCAGGTTGGTCACCTAGAGACAAGGGAAGTCCTTGCCACCTCATTCCCTAAAGACCAATCAGTTTAAAAGTCACACTGTTCTGCCAATCACATTGTGCCTAATGGCTGCTCCTCTGAAAACTGTATAAATAAATACTCGCTGAACGAGATGCACGCAGTCGACACTTCTCCTTGCGGTGTAGGACGATCCCAACACGTTGGAACAATGAATTCCTATTGCTTTTTGCATCGATTCCCCCGCTCCGAGTCATTCACTCAGAGTCACCGGTAAACTAAGGCTCGCCAGAGTCTTACAGAGGCAGGTCTCTGTTTTTGTTACTGTTGAAATTGTGTACTGCCGACTAGTTGGCTATTGGGCAATTCTCCTATCTCTGTCTCCCACATTTCAACAGGAGTGCTAGTGTTCCTGATGGACACCACCACACCCAGATTTGTGTGTAGGTGGCCGAGATTAAACTCAGGTCACCAGGTTGGTGCAGCAAGTCTCCCTGGCCCCAGATGACCTAAGTCAGGATAAGAGAACAAAGAGCAGTTAAGGACAGAAGGAGCCAGCTGCTGCTGTTTTCTGGTGTCTGGAAGGTTTCTCAGTGGCTACAATGTTTTAGGTCTGCTTCAACCACGAGGGGATTAATGAAGAGTTTCAAGTCTGTTCCAGAGACAGGAGGCTGAAGTGAGCGAGGATATTAGGAAGGTGTCTCCTCTGGAGGCTGCCTGTGTCTCCCCTAAACATTAACATCCACTTGTTCCTGCACAATAAGCACTAGTTATGTCAAGCAATTTGCATAAATTACCTGACTTAATAAAGTACTCTTAAAAAATGGATTTAGAAGCGAAATATAAGGACTATAACTGGTCCAAGTTCTCAGAGTTAGATTAAGGGGTGGGGAGCAAGAGGACAGAGCCTGGAGTGGAGTGCGCTAGGCTTTCTTAGGGACTTGAGTTTTTTAAGGAAAGAGGACACAGATTGGAGCACACTGAACAGAGCAGGCATAGTTTTGTTAGTTTATTGCCTTTTTACTTGTTTAAAAAAACAAAAAAACAAATCACCGCTTTATAGTTTTTGTCTTTTCAAGGAAAACACCCAGACTTTAAATGTTTTCAATTAGAGCTGGAGCTTCCTCTGTCCTGGGAAAGATCATTGCAACTCAAGTCTGACACCTAGTGGACATTATGATAGTTATTTATCTGTTGCATGCCAGCCCTTAATCAGGAGACTGCATGATTGACTTTTTGTTTTGTTTTGTTTTGTTTTGTTTTGTTTTGTTTTGTTTTGTTTTTGCTTTTTAAACATCTGCTTTGCAGCTGGATGCTCAGTTTCACATTTCAGCCATTTACTAACTCTGAAAACTTGGACAAGTTACATCTTTTATATTTCATTTCTAGAAACCATTTTGTAAGAGTATTTTATTAAGTTAGGTAATTTATGCAAATTGCTTGGTAAACTAGTACTTATTCAGTTGGAACAGCTGAACATTAGTGTTTAGGGGAGACACAGGTGGCCTCTGGAGGAGCCACCTGTTGTAATATCTGTGTTAAAATTTTGTTTTTGTTGCCGGGTGTGGTGGCGCACGCCTTTAATCCCAGCACTCGGGAGGCAGAGGCAGGCGGATTTCTGAGTTCAAGGCCAGCCTGGGCTACAAAGTGAGTTCCAGGACAGCCAGGGCTATACAGAGAAACCCTGTCTCGAAAAAACAAACAAAAAATTTTGTTTTTGTTATTAGTAAAATTTAAGGAATTTATGTATTTATTGATATACTATCCATTTTCTCTGTTTGGGTAGGACATAATTATAAAGCCTACTTAGCTACAATATATTGTTATGTTCCATAAGTACTATAATCATTCAATGGCTTTAGCTCCACAGGATCTGTCTGGCCTCTGCTTGCATCTCCAGCTGATTTATTTATTTTATGTATGTGAGTACACTGTCTTCAGACACGAGTACACTATCTTCAGACACACCAGAAGAAGGCATCGAATCCCATTACAGACAGTTGTGAGCCACTATGTGGTTGCTGGGGATTGAACTCAGGACTTCTGGAAGAGCAGTCAATGCTCTTAACCACTGAGCCATCTCTCCAGCTCCACCTTGGCCTCTTATTACTCTATTTCTTCACTCCAGGCCCAACACTCTCAGGACCTCTGGGTCCCACCCAGTACCTGTCCATGTACTTTTTAAATCCTGTTTATCTTTCAGATTTCAGTTCAAACAATATTTATTCAGGGACATTTTCCTGGCTTCCCTCCCAACTCTCTGGCCAGGAAAGTCTGCTCTTACATGACTTGGGAACATTCATTGTTTTGAAGTGTATATATGGGTAATCNCAACACTCTCAGGACCTCTGGGTCCCACCCAGTACCTGTCCATGTACTTTTTAAATCCTGTTTATCTTTCAGATTTCAGTTCAAACAATATTTATTCAGGGACATTTTCCTGGCTTCCCTCCCAACTCTCTGGCCAGGAAAGTCTGCTCTTACATGACTTGGGAACATTCATTGTTTTGAAGTGTATATATGGGTAATCACTGCTTGACCATTATAAGCACCTTGAGAGTTGGGCTGTGCTTGGCCCATCGCTCTGTCCCTGCCACAGTGCCTCTGCTGAAGTCTCCTCCCTTCCAGGAAGACAGCCACTTAAGGAAAGTTTCTTTCCAAATGGTTGCCCCTACTCCAGCATGCTAACCCTAGCCCACTTGGGCCAGGAAAACCTCACTCATCAGAACTCATGCCTAAACTTAACATGGTGGGAAGGAAAAGACAGAGTTTTGACTTAGCCTGGTCACTACTCATAAATAACAACTCTAGAAAAGAATATGGATGATATCAACTTGAGACCAAGTGAATAAACTGGTTCATGGGGGCAGAGATTCAAAGGTGCATCATTGTGTGCTCATAACTGTTAGTCCAAAGGAAACTTCCTATTCTGGCAGCTAGACAAAAGCCTGCATAACTCAGGAACGTGTGAAGCCAGCCTGTTGACCTCTCCCTGTAGTGGTGAATAGTTAATCTGCTCTGAGCTCCTTCTCAGCAGGTGATGGAGCCTTTAGCCACCTCCGGAGCTACACACACACACACACACACACACACACACACACACACCAGCTTAATTTTAAATATGCCTAACTAGCTTAATGGTTTGACAATTCTAAACCTCCCTGCTAGCACGAACTCCCCTCCAGTATTTCTGAGTTAACATTTTCTAAATTGGGGGCTGGAGAGATGGCTCAGCGGTTAAGAGCACTGACTGCTCTTCCAAAGGTCCTGAGTTCAAATCCCAGCAACCACATGGTGGCTCACAACCATCCAAAATGAGATCTGATGCCCTCTTCTGGTGTGTCTGAGGACAGCTACAGTGTACTTAGATATAATAATAAATAAATCTTAAAAAAAAAAAAAGGCGGGGAGGGGTTCATGGGAGACAGGACCACAGGGCACCATCCAATATGGAACGAGCTGGCCCACAGAGAAACCCTGTCTTGAAAAACCAAAAGAAAACAAAACAACAAAAAATTTTTTTTCTAAATCTATTTTTTATCTTTGGTTCCCCAGACACAAACATGGGGAGTGGCCCCTGGGACTGCTTCCCCAGATGCTTCCATGTCGGCGGGCCTTTAGTTCTGACCTCTCTGCGGTCACGGCGGTTCTCTCTCCCCTCCTTCCACTCTGTCCCTTGCCATGCAATCCAAAAGTCCCAACTCGGTCTCCCTGCCCAGCCATTCATTGGCTGTGTGGCAATTCTTTATTACCAATCAAAGCCAGCTGGGGGCAGGCACCCTCAACCTCTGGAAGCAATATTTTTGGAAGCTGAATTAAGGCAAAGCAATTAGAATCCCAACATCTACCAAAAGGAACCATTTTCTTATCCCTAGCAAAGGGACAAATGGCTACCCTTGGTGGTACCTATTCGCATACCAAAGCACATGCTGGCCTCCAGGCTACCCCAGTACCACAAGGACCTGTTACACATTTCAAAGTCCATGCAGGCATCTTAATTCTTCCCACCTCTGCCACTTCCCTAAACTTCCCCAGCTACTCTTTCTCCTTATGACCTGCGATCCCCACTATTCTCACCCTCTGTCTTCTGCTCTGTCTCCTCCCTCCTCCCATCTCTGTGTGTCTCATGGCCAAGTCTAGTCTGCTGGCCATGTTCAGTCTACTACTTTCCTTCTTGGCTCTGGACTCTTCCAGATGCCTCTGTCTGTCTGTCTGTCTGTCTGTCTGTCTGTCTGTCTGTCTCTGTTTCCGTCTCTCTGTAAACCCCCCCCCCTTATTTACAATAAAAAGTCTTAATCTGCAAACCCACCAGGCTGGTCTGTGTTACTACTCATTTCTACCCATTTTTCACGTTTCCAAAAGCAGGAAGGCTGCTGCAGCTTCCTGGGATGAGAGTATGTTCAAGTCTGTCTCAGAAGCTAGGACCACTTTATAATTAGTATTGTTTTAACCTAGTTGCAGAGCTTAATTCTCAGTGGCTGGTGCTTAGTGTTCTTCCTGTGCTGTCATAGCGAGAGATCTGGGTTCACGATGGTGCCTGCAGGAGGAAGATTTCTTGCTCCACTGACTATTTTAGACATAGCCTATATAATAACTTCTTTGGTACTAGGTAATATAATAACCTCCATCTACTTTTAGAACTCAGGGTAAATTATTTGAGTTATTAATAGGCCAGCTCAGCATTATAATCATATAATAACTTTCTTTTATTTACTGGGAAGTTTCTCCTGACCTCCACGAAGTCATTGGAAAACGTTGTATCACAGACAGTCCGTGTGCCTATAAGTGAGCTTAGGTTGGACTATAGAAGGATTTCTGGTGGTTACCCAACTTGCCTCAGGAACTTGTGAAACTGGTTTTTGTCCCCAAAAGGAGCCATTTCCTTTAAGCTCTACCAGAAGAGAAATAGACTTATACCTGTGGTTGCACTTGAAAGCCCATGCTGGCCTCAGGCCCCCTCTGTTCTTGCTCACAGTACGTGTTAGATATTTCAAAAGCCCCAAGGCTAGCCTGCTGCCTCTTCTTGGCTCATTAGGCATATCTCCTCCCAGATACTTGTTGGTTTTTTTTCCCACGGGGTCCTTCCTTCCTCATGTCTCTTGCTACCTCACCATCTCCACTATCAGCACTTTTGCGCTCTCTTGCTTCTCTGGAAGACAGTTCTGGCCACATCCAGTCTACTGTCTCTAGGTCCAGAGGAAACTCCATTTCCCCAAATTCTGGCAGTTAGACAAAAGCCAGCATCCCTCGGGAACTTGTGAAGCTGGTTCTCCTCTACCCAAAGGAGCCACTCTTCTTATCCCTGGCAGAAGAAACAAAGCGAAGAGGCTGCCCGTGGTGTTATTAACATACCAAAGCACATGCTGGCCTCCAGCTCTTCAGTGTCACAAGTACTGCTCATACACTTGAGAGTCAGTGCTGAGGACTTGGCTCCTCTCAGCTGTCCCCGCCTCCCACTCTAAACTTCTCCAGCTCATGGGTTTCCCTCTCCCCAGTCACTCACTCTCCTTATAACTCTGCTATTTTGTGTATGTGCTTTCTTGGTCCTCTCTCTGTCTTCATCTCCCCCACACCACTCCCCTCCCTCTCTTTCTCTCTTTGACTCTTTTGCTGCTTCTCTTCTGGCAAGGTCCAGTACTCTGGCCATGTTCAGTCTACTTCCTTTCTCTGTTCTAGACTCTTCCAGATGCCTCTGCTGTTATCTCCCTCATGTCTACAATAAAAGCCTTTCCATAGCCATATATTGGAGTGGTTACTCATACCGTTTATCTACCACAGAGTCTTTCAGAGACTTCTGGGTATTTTCTTTCTTTTATTCACAATAAAAACCTGGCCCCCTAATAGAATGGTTTTTGTCAGCAACAATTTTCTTTCTTTCTTTCTTTCTTTCTTTCTTTCTTTCTTTCTTTCTTTCTTTCTTTCTTGATAGGGGTTTCTCTGTGTAGCCTTGGCTGTCCTGGAACTCACTCTGTAGACTAGGTTAGCCTTGAATTCAGAGATCCATCTGCCTCTACCTCTCAAGTGCTGGGATTAACTACCACCTGGCATTGTCAGAAGTTTCTTTCTTTCTCTTTCTTTCTCTTTCTTTCTCTTTCTTTCTCTTTCTTTCTCTTTCTTTCTCTTTCTTTCTCTTTCTTTCTCTTTCTTTCTCTTTCTTTCTCTTTCTTTCTCTTTCTTTCTCTCTTTCTTTCTCTTTCTTTCTCTTTCTTTCTCTCTTTCTCTCTTTCTCTCTTTCTCTCTTTCTCTCTTTCTCTCTTTCTCTCTTTCTTTCTTTCTTTCTTTCTTTCTTTCTTTCTTTCTTTCTTTCCTTCCTTCCTTCCTTCCTTCCTTCCTTCCTTCCTTCCTTCCTTCCTTCCTTCCTTCTCTTTCTTTCTTTCTTTCTTTCTTTCTTTCTTTCTTTCTTTCTTTCTTTCTTTCTTTCTTTTTTTGAGACAGGGTTTCTCTGTATAGCCCTGGCTGTCCTGGAACTCACTTTGTAGACCCTGCTGGCCTGGAACTCAGAAATCCGCCTGCCTCTGCCTCCCGAGTGCTGGGATTAAAGGCGTGCGCCACCACCGCCCGGCTTGTCAGAAGTTTCTTAACTGTACAGAAAAATGTCCTAAATAAACCTAAGCAGAGGGTTTATTTAAAGAGCAGGAGCCAGGGGTGTGGGGATGGCTCAGTGAGTATGAGTGCCTGCTGTACAAGCATGAGTGCCAAGTTCATATTCCTGGCACCCGTGTGAAAAGCTGTGCGGGGTCATGTGTGTTTGCAATCCCAACACTGTGGAGGGTTCAGATAAGATCGCTATGTGCTTGCTGATTAGGTCCTGTCTCAAAGACGGGAAAACAAAGAGTTAGAGAACAGGTGTCCTTTGAGCTCTCTACATATGTAAAATGTATGCTCGCTCATACACATAAGTGCATATGCAGTGCACACACACACACACACACACACACACACACACACACACAGAGCAGTCACCTACCTGCCCTGTTCTACTCTCCACCGACAGTTCTACCACCCCAAGAGAGCCTGGAGTGTCCTGTTCTGTATCTAAGCATTGAATTGTAGCTGCTGACAGTCACTTCAACCCTGAGGTGCTCACATGTTACCGCTGGTGATGCCATAGTTTTGTAGGTAGCAGATACGTGGGTCCTTCTGGGGACATTCTGTGTCACTTTTCTCCTCACTGAACCTTGTTCCCAAATCATCTTGGAACTGCAGCCACGGTGCTGAAGAAAGCCAGGCTGGATTTTAAGAATGCCAGAAACTTAAAAGCACATTTAAAATGTCACAGGCTATTTTAACGTTAGTAAGTTTTGAGGTGTAAGCACCACCCCCTCCTTGTAAACGGGCTGTGGGTAGTGTTTTTGTGGTCTGGCTGCAGCTTGCCTGCACCTGATGTCCTTACTAAGCCTGCTAAGCTTGCCAGGGCAGCTCTGTTCCTGTGTATGTCCTATACCAGGAGCTGACTCTGCACCGCCGCCGCTGTGCAATCACTTGTCTTAGGAGTTGTGACACCTGACCCAGCTTTGACCCATGCCTTCCTAGGAGGAAGCTCTGCTTTGTAAGTCCAGTGAGCCCAGGGACATGAGCACAGAACCTTGCTATTTGGTGTCCTGTCAGTCCACCAGAGACTTGGAGTATACGGGTATTTTTGTTTACTGTTTTATCGATTTTGTTTTTGTTGATTCTTATCATTCTCTTTGCCTTCTCCTGGCCTACTGTAACACCCATAATTGGTCCATCTCAGTAGTTCTTGCTTCTTCTCCAGAAAGCTCTCCACCTACAGGTCAAGGTGTGCTGGTCAAAAATGTATGTTCTCTCAATAAAAAAAAAAAATTTGGCATCTTTAGCCATCTGGGGAATGCAAATCCAAACTACACTGCAGTTCCATTTCACCCCCACTGGGAATGACTGTCACCAAGAAAAAAGATGATGACAAATGCTGCTAAGAACTTGGAGGGCAGACACAGGAGACATTCCCATACACTGTCAATGGCGATGTAAATGCTACTCTGGAGGTAAATGTCAAGGTTTCTCAAAGAGTCAAAGGAGAACCAGCAGCGGTGGTGCACGCCTTTAATCCCAGCACTCAGGGGGCAGAGGCAGGCGGATTTCTGAGTTCGAGGCCAGCCTGGTCTACAGAGTGAGTTCCAGGACAGCCATGATTACACAGAGAAACCCTGTCTCAAATGCCCCCCCCCCCCGAAAAAAAGAACTATCATATGATCCAGATAAGTCACTTCTGTGACTGTGCCTAAAGGAACTGTCTTAGTCGCTGTTCTATTACTGATACCAAAGTAACTATCATAAGAGAAACACTTAACTGGGGGCATCCTCAGTTTCTTTAGTCCGTTATCATGGAAGGGAGCATGGTAGAAGGCAGGCATGGTAGCAGAGGGCTGTATCCTGATCTGCAAATGGAGAAACTCTGGCTTTGCCACAGACTTTTGAAATCTCAAAGCTCCACCCCAAGGGACACACTTCCTCCAATTAAACCACCATCTCCTAATCCTTCTAGTCCTTTCAAATAATGTCACTCCCTGGTGACCAAGCATTCAAATATGTGAACCTGTGGGGGTTATTCTTATTTAAACCACCATAGGAATCAAAATCAGCAGATATTCAAGATTATTGAATATGTCTATGTTGGTACTGTTCCCAGTAGCTAAGCTAGTGAATCAGTCAGGGTCTCATAGCTACTTAGATAAGGGAAATGTAGTTTAGCGATGCTACAGTCATAAAGGAAAACAAAATCATGTTGTTTCCGGAAAATGGGTGGAACTCAAGGTCATCATGCCGAGCAAAATAAAGACAAAGATCACATAACTTCCATGCGGAGAATAAATGAATGGTGTGTGTGTGTGTGTGTGTGTGTGTGTGTGTGTGTGTGTGTGTGTTGTGTAGCGAGAAAAGGATCTGGAAGAATTAGTAAGAAGATATGAAGGATAATGGGAATGAATACTGTTAGCATCTAGTCTTGGCTCCACCTCACAGTTACCTGGCAACAGCCAGGTGTGCCTCATTATGAAAGGGGCTGCTCACCTCTCCTCCTTCTCTTGTCTTCTTGCTCTTGCTCTGTTCCCTTGCTCCTGCTCTCCCTCTCTCCCTAGTCCCTCCCCTCTCTTTCCATGCCCTCATGGCCAGCCTCGACTCCTCTACCCTCTCTCTGTCTTTCTGTCTCTACTCCCTCAATACCCCTCTCCATGCCCTGAATAAACTCTATCTATACTATACTGTCATTGTGTGGCTGGTCCCTCAGGGGGAAGGGATGTCTCAGCATGGGCCCGCAGAGGCATTCCCTTCCCCCACACCTTACCACACCCCCACCAAACATATATCTTCTCTCCCTTCTCTTTTTATAAAACACATCAAATACACTCCAGGTTACATAATATACATAGGTGACAGTGCCACAGTAGACTATTAATTTGTACAATTATACATTAGAAATCCACCAAGGGGCTTGTAGGTAGCTCACGGGATAAAGTGCGGGCTGTACAAGCGCTCAGACCTGTGTTTGCTACCCAGCACTCGGGTAAAATAGCTGGGCATGGTTGTTCATGCTCGCAACCCCAGGACTGAGGTGGTAGAGGCAGGCAGAGGCCTGCGGCTTGCTCACCAGCTAGCTGAGGAATGAAGATTGAAATGGTCTCTGGTTCCCATATGCACATATATCTGCACACATGTACACACACACACACACACACACACAGTACAATTAATCAAAAATCAACTCTAAAATTTAAAATGCCAAATTTGACCTGTCCCTAGTTTGTAATGGAGAAAGCTTTATTGAGTATTTTAAATACATTTATATTCTCTTATCTTCAAATCTACTCTACCACTGGGCCCTCTGAATATTTTGTTTTCTAGACCCTTGTTGCTATACTAAATGCTGTCAGTAGAGGGCACTAGAGACACAGGACTTCCCAACTTCCCATCAGTTGTGATGCAAGGCTCTGTGCCAGCTCCTGCAGTGCCCTTCTTCTTGGGGTATATTCTTGGGCAGCGGGCTCCTGAGCCATCTGCTGTGTATTGTGGCCAACAACACCCTGTGGCACCACGTGTAGGCAGTTTTATAGCGGAGTGCTTGCAGAGCGTTACCTCGTTTTAAGCTGGCTTTCCCTGGTGCCCCTGAGGTTTTACTGCTGGTCCTCTGCCATCCGGCGAGTCTAACCATGATTTCCCGACCTGCACAGGATTTGGACCTGGCGGCGGGAGGCTCCACCTTGAATGGTGGATGCCGGAGTATCTGCCTACATCGTTCTTTTTCTTTGTTTGCTTTTCTTTATTGCTGTGGCTGGATTCTTCACTATTCCAATCCTCCAGTCCTGTAATTACTGGATCCCAAACTTTCCCAGATAAACTTGTTGCAGTGTTAGTAAGACTGTTGATTAGATCCTGAGATCCCAACTGATGTACAACGGGACCTGTTTAGAAATGCGATCCAATGGATTGATACTCACCCCTGCCTGTTTTTCCTCCTTAGGACCGCGTTCACAGTTTTGCTATACTCACTCACAGTGGAAGAGAAGCCCCTGCATTTCCTTGTGAGGCCCTTTAATATCTGGCCCCCTTTAGTCTCCTGACCTCTCCTTTCACATCACAGTCTCTCTCCTTCCTCCTTCCCTGGCAGTTTTACAGACACCATTTTCTCTGGAATCCTCTTCCTTCACTGTATGTATGTATGTATGTATGTATGTATGTATGTATGTATGTATTTTTGAGATGAGATCTCATTCTGTATCCAGGATGGCTTGAATTTCACTGTACAGCCCAGAACTGCTTTAACTCATGGCAATCCTCCTGCCTCAGATTCCCAAGTGCTGAGATTCCCAGTGTGAAGCACCACGCCCCTGTCTTCATTTTAACCATCGGTTTCCACCTTCTGACGGTTGAAGGATAGCCTTTACTCACTTTCAGACAATCTTTTGGATTGATACCCACCCCTGCTTTTATGAATTATAAACTGAAGGCAGGGACTGTGGCTCTCTGGACCCTGCTGGGCTGCAGGGTCTAACACCTGTGACAAAGCCTATTCTTGCTCTTCCTGTCCTGGTCCCCTGTGATTTCCCTGTCCATGCTCCAGTTTGCCACAAGATGGCAGGATAGGACACAGTGTCGCTTGGTCTCCTTATAGAAATAAAAACCCCTAGGGGTTTAGGTTTAAATGCATTGAGCCAGAAGAGGACCCCTTTGAAGTACATGAATTCAAAGTCACAAATTCCTCTGGCTACATCCTCCACCCCTTCCGGACTGAGGAACAGTTAGGAATACCAACAAGCAAGACAAAGGGGGAGACTCCCTGGGGGAACCGACGGGCATTGCATTATTTAGAGATGAGTGTTAGGGAGTATGTGAGAACTCTTGAGTTCTGGCTTGCAGGGGAACCAGAATACCTGGCTGTATCATGGCCGCTCCTTAGCTTTGCCCAGATTCCAGAGGGAAGTGCAGTAAGGGTCCCAGACCCAAATCCGGCTTCTGCCTGTCCTTGTAAACAAATTTTAACTGGGCCATGACAGAGATCACAGGATCTTCAAAGTCAGTACTACTTACTGTTACAAAGTTTGGGATTCCCTGGTCTAGATGCATGGAAACTTTTCAGAGGCCTTATATCTGGCTAGTGGTTAGCTGTGGGGAAGGTCTGACTTCTTTCTGAGGAGCATACTTGCTTGGGGAGGGTGGTATAGATTGCTGAGGGCGCCTAGAGATTTAAATCAGAATTATTTTCAGAAATTGTATACTTCATGTGCTGTATACGTTCAGTGTTTTCTCCCTCTCTCCTCTCTTCCCTTCCCTCTCCCCTTCTATATCCCTCCCTCCCTCCCTCCCTTCCTCCCTCCTTCTCTCCCTCCCTTCTTCCTTCCTTTCCTTTTATGGGTCAGGGTTTTTCTGTGTAGCCCTGGCTGTCCTGGAACTCTCTGTGTAGAGCATTCTGACCTCAGATTCAGAGCTGGGTCTTCTGCCTCTCCTGGGATTAAAGGCATGAGCCGCATGGCAGACTGGCTTCCTGTCGGTTTTTAAGGGAAGAACAAAGCCGATACACGTGAACTCCTTGTACTTTTTTAGCACGCTTTCCCAGAGCAGGGCTGTTAGACTAATTACTTCATTTATCAAGGTGGAAATCAAAGGCCCTGTAGCTATTTACCTTTCATTCAAGAATACTCTTGGCATGGCTGGTGCAGTCTAATTATGAGGGAGGAAGTGCTCAGGCTGGGCTCAGTCGGGACTGTGTTAACTCGCTTTGCAAGGATTGTGTGATTAAATACTGTCCACACAGGTCATCTTCCTGCCAAGCCTTTAGAGTAAAGAGAGTGGCCATTTCTTAGTTTTCTAACCGTTTTTCCGCTTATGAAACCAGAAAAACAAGAAACAAGTCAATAATTTTAGAGCTCACACTGACTGTAGCTAGGGCCTGTTAGATTTCTCTTTTTTAGGTAAATGATGGCTGTACACTTGTGAAAAGGTCTGTGCCAGGGAGAGAATTCTCAGCTCTCAGAGTATTGGTTTAAAACAAACAAACAAACAAACAAACACCCCAAAGAACCCAGGTTGGCTGTCTCTTTTCCTCTTAATAATTTTTTTGTAGGAAAGTTATTATATGAAAAATTCTTTATTGTATATATTTAGTGTGTGCATGTATACACACACACTTGCTGGCCTTTCAGATATGCATATTTTATTTCAAAGTAATTTTGAAATTCTGTTTAATGAAGAAGTAAAGAGGGCGTGGGGCAGAATCAAGAGACAGATTCTTGGTCGTATCTTCTTAAATTGTCCTTCAGACTATTGTAGTTACATGTGTAATAAAACTAATATTTTATAGCCCGGTATGGTGGCTTATGCTTCTAATCTAATACTCATGAGGCTAAGGCAAGAAGGGCATGAGTTTGAGACTAGCCTTGACTAATCCCCAAGACTCTTTCTAAAACCAGAAGACATGCAGTGAGATAGCACAGCAGGTAAAAAGCTCTTGCTTCACAAGCCTGGAGATGTGAATTCTGCATAAGACTGGCAGCAGGCAGAAGGGTTGCAGAGCCCATGTCTGCAGGGAGAGAGCCAGCTCCCCAAAGTTGTCCTATGACTTTGTCTTAGTCACTGTTCTGTTACTGTGAGGAGGCACCATTGTCACGGCCACTCTTTTTATAAAAGAAAGCATCAAACTCACAGTTTTGGAGGCTTTAGTTCATTTTCATCATGGAGGGAAGCATGGCAGGATCCAGGCAGACACTGAAGCACTAGGTGAGAGAGCTTTACATCCTGAACCATAGCCGTGTGTGTTTGTGTGTGTGTGTGTGTGTGTGTGTGTGTGTGTGTGTCTGGGCTTGGGCTTTTGAAACCTCAAAACTCCCAGTGACACACTACCTCCAATAAGGCCATACCTCGAAATCCTTGTAATCCTTTCTAATGGTGCCATTTCCTGGTGACCAAACATTCAAATACATGAGCCTTATAAGGGTTATTCTTATTCAAACCAGCACAGACCTCCTCATGTCTACCTTGACACGTGTGCTCATCAAACCCACACATCATACATGCACACACAATAATAACACATTTTTAAAATGTAAAGGTATCTTTACAAAGTCTTTTAAGTGTATCTGTAACCTTAGCTACAGTTATCTGTATAAATTTAAAATACAAAACTAAAAGAAAAGAAAAGAAAACAGAAACAAAACAAAAAACCCAATGAGTTCAATGCCAGCCTTGTCTACATAGTGAATTATGGGCAGCCAGGGCTATATGGTGAGACCTTGTCTCAAAAAAACCGACATCCATCAAAACCAAACCAAACCAAAACAACAACAACAACAACAACAGCACCCCATCCCCCAACCCACCAAGGTGGAAACGCTCTAGACTTCCAGTCTGAGCCTGCCATTTCTGTGTGGCAGGAGACCCGAGTATCTGGCGGAAGTGAAGGAGTTAAAGTTGCCTGGGGATTTGGACAGAGTGGAAAAAGCCTTAAGTAGTGATCATTCAAACTCAGAGAGCAAGCTGACTGGAGAAACCTTGTTGAAATTTCCTTAAGTATGGTCAGATGCTAGCTTAGTGGCCATGAGAAAGGGGAAAGGGATCTAGTTGTGTGGCCACTGGCCATCACCAGGAGCCTTCTGCTATCTGCATAATGAATGGCTTCTCTCTCTCTCTTTTTTTTAAAGATTTATTTATTTATTATATGTAAGTACACTGTAGCTGTCTTCAGACATTCCAGAAGAGGGCGTCAGATCTCATTATGGATGGTTGTGAGCCACTATGTGGTTGCTGGGATTTAAACTCAGGACCTTTGGAAGAGCAGTCAGTGCTCTTACCCACTGAGCCATATCCCCAGCCCATGAGTGGCTTCTCAATCTTTCACTTCCTGCAACCAATCTGCCATTTGAACATGCTGCTTATCTGGGTCCGTGCTGGGGAAAAGAAAAACCAGAGGTGTGCCGTTTTGGATGGCTTTCTTGTACCTGTTGATGAGGTGGGCTGTGATCAGCTTCTATAACTCTCCCAGCTATCATGGTGGGCAGGCAGCCTTGAAGCTGGGTCTCCTAAAGTGAGTGGTGGTAGGTTCTGCTGAACTGGGGTTGTGTTTCTCTTGGGGTCTTCTTGTCTTCTTGTTTAGTTTGGGATGATATGAACTATCAAGAGAATCCATGATTTTATAGTAAGTGCCATGTGAAATGATATCAAAGTATTGTCAAGCTCTATGTTGTCCATCAAAAAACCAGCCCATTGTTTCTGTGGTGACCACAGAAACCCAGCAGTCAGGTGATCCTGAGGATTACCCCGGCTTACTGCTGACTTCCCCTAAGGAACACGGCTCCAGTTCAGGAAGGTGGTAGCCTTTCTCATTTTTGGTCAAAGTGGTGGACACACAGTTGAATCCCAATCGAGACTGAAGGGAAAGGTTTCTCCTATATTTTTATATATTAGCAAGAGAAAATAAATGGAATTCTTTTCAAAGGAAAGCAGTGTCTCTGGGCTGGGCTGCTCCCGAGGGCCATGTCTGGGCTCCTGGGCCTGCTGTAGCTGAGGGTTGCGTTGATGTCTGTGACCTGTGTTACCACCAAAGGCCATGTAGATGTTTGGGGTCTGTGCTGCCACCTGATGCCGTCTTGGTGCCTGTGGGCTGAGCTGCCTTCAGGGGCCATGTTGATATGAGTGGCCTGTGCTGTCACTGAGGGCTACTTTGGCTTTTGTGGTCCATGCTGTGGCAGAAACCATGTAGAAGTCCATGATCTTTGTTTTTGCTGACCATAAAGACAAGGACGCTACTTTTGATGACTGCAGACTCACAGTTGAGAAAGAGGGACATAGAAGGCTTCTGTGACGATCTCTACTTCACTTTGCTACTTCCACCCCACCTCACAAAAACTAGCAGCTTAGACAGAAAACTATGCAAGAGAACTCTTAAAAATTGTAACAATGTTGCTGAGGCCCAGCTCTCCACAATTGATGGTGAGGGCAGGGAAAGACTCAGTTGTCTCTAAGGGGCTGGTCATTGGGAGTTTTTGTTTTTGTTTTTGTTTTCTTTTCCTCCTTCGTTTTGGTGGGAGGTCACAGGGAGGAGGAAGTGGACATTGGATGACAGGGCAGTGGATGTGATAGGTTAAGTAATGAGAAATTGACAAAGCCACAAAAATATTATGGAAAAAAGGGAAAAGAAAGCAGTTTTCAGTTTTTCCCTGCCCTGGGGTGGAATGCAGTTCTTGATAACAACACACACACACACACACACACACACACACACACACACACACACACACACGTTTAGCTTAGGAACATCAGGTAATGTAGTGTGTAGTTTTAAATAAACAGGCTAAAATCCGTCTAGGGTCCAGCCACAGTGGTTTTGCCCATCCCCCAAGCCTAGCTCCAAGCAGCAGGCTGGCCCTGATTCCCTCGGTTGCTAAGCTGACCAAACCAGTTTTTCCTGAAAATGCCTAGAGCTAGCCGCTTGCGTTCCTCGGGCCATCCCCCATGGATGGTCTGTGGACCGGACCGCCCAACAACACTCTGGTCTCATTCAGCTCTGCTCCCTCTAGTCCCATGAAAGGAAAACACTAGAGACTTAAATTTATCAGCCAGAGTTATATCAGTGAATCTCCAACCCCAATACGCCTGTGCAAAGAACACACAACTCAGTTAACATGAATGCAAGCTGCACGCCTAGGTTGGGCAAATATACCCTACACTACCATTGTCCAGCTATGGCTGCTCCATCTTCCACCTCTTCCTCCATCTTCTCCCTCCATCTTCCTTCTTTCCCTTTTCCAAAAATTTCAGCTCTGCTTTTCCTTCCACTGCCCACTCACAGGCTCTAGCCTTATCTGACCTGTTAAGATCTACTCCTAGTCAGGGCACCCCTCTTGGGGGAGCAGAAAATACAAACAGCAATCCACAACAACATAATAATCAGTTTCTGAGCCTTTACCACGCAACACACTCCAAGTTGGAACTGCTTAGACAAACTATTTTCTGTTGTTCACAGTCCTTTGGTTTGGCAGGGAAGTTCTGGTCCAGGTCAGCTCTCACATAACTTCGGCCAATGGTGGCCTCTCTCCTGTGTGGTTATTGGCGGGCCACAGGCCAGAGCCACAGTTTCCTTTGTGTGGTTTCTTATCTTTAAACAGGCCACTCTCAGTTTATTTCCTCAGCATCTTAAGGACCGTAGAGCAGCAAAGAGGAGGTCCTAGAGGCCAAGCGGTTTTCAGGTTTGCTTTTGTTCTATGTGTGCCAATGTCTTGTTAGCCAAGTTCATGCAAGGCAGTGAAGAGATTCCCTTCACCCCCTCCCCTCTCCCCTTCTTATGATACAGTTTTCTATGTAGTCCAGGCTGGCCCTCAGATTCTCAATTCTGCCTCAGCCTCTTGAGAGAGCTGGGATTATAGGTGTGTACCACCAGACCAGGCTTAGATTTTTCTTTTTAAATTTTGTTTTTATTTCTTTTGTCTTTCTTTGTTTCATTTAGTTATTTAAAAAACATTTTTTTTTGAGACAGGGTCTCATTATGCAGCCCTGGAATTCACAGAGATCTGCCTACCTCAACTTCTTGAGTACTGGGATTTGCATTTTTTTTTTGGTTGTGGGATGGTGGTAGGTACACAATTGTATTGCCAAGGAGTGTGGATTCTGGGAGAAAAATGTTGGGATAACCTTTTGTACACTGTGTGAGGGTTGTCTCTATACTCAATTGTTGACTGCCAAACCAGCAGGGAGCTGTGTACTGGCCAGATGTTAGTATTGTTATTCCTGTTGCTTCAGAGTTTGTAGATCACCCGTCCTTTCTTACTTGCTGATTGGTTTTAATAGAGATCTGACGGCCAATAGCTGAGCAGGAAACAGAAGGTGGAACTTCTGGAGACTGGGAGAGCGAAGAGGTGAGAGATTCTGCCAGTGGACATGGAGGGAACAGGATGGACTGTAGCGGAGCTGAGAGGTACAGAGCTAGTCATGTGACAGGTCATAGGCTATTTAGTTGGGTTTGAATAGTTGTCTGGAAACCTATGCTAGCTAAAAGGCCTAAGCTTTAAAATATTAAAAAGACTCCGTGTCATTATTCATATAGCTGGCGGGTCCATGGAAAACAACAGCATGACACTTTTTTTCCCATTAGGAACCATTACTGGGGGGCGTCTAGTGTTTGGAGGTGACACGTTGTGGATTTTCATGGTTTTATTGCTGGGCTTGGATTTGTGCATCTAGAGTAATTTTGTTGGTTGAGGTTCTCTTTTGTTCACATCACCTTCTTCTTTCAGTTGATGTGGTTACAGTGTTTGGGATGAGGTTAATTCGCAGCTGGATTGGAATCTCGATTGGCTGTTTGTCCAGCATTTGAGGTTGTAACTTCTAGTCAGATCTTCTGCATTTATGCTCCAATGTGTCGTTTTCAACAGCCTTGAACCGGGTTTCCTCCGGGTCTATGGACTGGTGCTTGCTTTCAAGGATAGACAGAGCAACTAGAGTCCAAGTCAGGCAGAGACAGGGCTATGGGACTCTGGGCCAAGTATGGCTGGATCCCTACAGGGATTGGCCAGTCCCAAAGGGTGTGTTGAGAGAGGCTGCTGCCCCTGGTAAGTAGATGCAGGACTTGGGTAGCCTGACTCCCTATGGCCATCTTTGTAGTTTGCCACATTCTGTTGGCTCATCTGTCTATTCTGTGTTCTTTAACCACATTAGTGTTTTCCAATACGTTTCCATGCTAACGGTCACATTTTCCATTTTGTAAGTCCTTTCTGCTTATGCCAGTGCCCTTTCCTGAGCTCGAACCAAACACACTTCCAGAAGGATGAAGGGGGGAAAAGTCTTAGGAATTTGAGGGGTTTTAAGAGGCAGCCTCAATATTCAACTCAGAGAGAGAGAGAGAGAGAGAGAGAGAGAGAGAGAGAGAGAGAGGAGAGAAAGTGGGGAATAAACAAATAGAAGATAAAAGTATGGGCTTTGGAATTCTGTATCTGTGTAAGCCGCCAGCAGCGGCCTACGCTAACTGGGTTCCTGAGGGGGAGGCCGGAGCTGTATGGGAGACAACGGTCGAGAGGAATATGGAGGCCAAGACAAAGTACTCTGTTCAAGGCCCCAAAGTTTATTGGGAGTCTATGCTTATAAAAAGGGTAGCCTCCCCCAATCCGTTCTTGGCGCCTGGGTCCAGCCTGAAGACAACGTGCAACATGGAGGATGTGTCTCGGGATTGTGTCAAGGGTGTCTCGGCAGGTGGCAGGATTTCAGAGTAGTACAGCAGCAGTACAGCGGCCGTTGTCCAATTTTCTGAGATAACGCCAGACTGATTTCCAGAGTGGTTGTGCCAGCTTGCAATCCCACTAGCAATGGAGGAGTGTTCCTCTTTCTCTACATCCTCGCCAGCATCTGCTGTCACCTGAATCTTTTGATCTTAGCCATTCTGACTGGTGTGAGGTGGAATCTCAGGGTTGTTTTGATTTGCATTTCCCTGATGATTAAGGATGTTGAACATTTTTTCAGGTGCTTTTCAGCCCTTCGGTATTCTTCAGTTGAGAATTCTTTGTTTAGCTCTGTACCCCATTTTTTAATAAAGCCAGAGGTGATTTGATCCTTGCCTGCCTCTCTGGATGCTTGGGGCCATTTTGTTTTTTCTATCTGTTGCTTTGGCTACAGTGGTGCTGCCTCTGTTTCTTCAGAATGTAACTTCCGCCATTGTTGAATAGTCTGTGGCCTGCCTGCATCTAACTTGGGGGGCATCTTTGTTAGTGAACATGTTCTTTTCCTTTCAGCTGTTCATCCAGATTTTGGTCCTTCCTTCCTTCCTTCCTTCCTCCCTTCCTTCCTTCCTTCCTTCCTTTGGTTATTGGTTAAGATTGTATTTCCCACTCTAACCAGACAGTACAGAATAGGCAAATCATGAGCCCTTCAGACTAGGCCATGGTTGGTGTCTTAGTCAACATTTCTATTCCTGAGACAAAAACACCATGACCAAAAATCAAGTTGGAGAACAAGCTTTATACTTCCAGATCATAATCCATCATTGGAGGAATTCAAGCAGGGCTGGAACCTGGAGGCAGGAGCTGATGCAGAGGCCATGGAGGGGTGCTGCTTACTGGCTTGCTTCCCCTGGCCTCCTCAGCTTGCCTTCTTATAGACTACCAGCCCAGAATGGCACCACCGACAATGGGCCCTCCCCCATTGATCACTAATTGAGAAAATGCCTTACAGCTGGATCTTATGGAGGCATTTCATCAACTGAAGTTCCTTTCTCTGTGATGTCTCTAGCTTATGAGAAATAGACACACAAAAATCAGACAGTACAGTTGGGAAGTCAGAGCAATGTCTGTGGTTGCATACTATGTAGGGGCCTCCATGACATCTCTCTGGTTCCTTATCAGCCTTATGAGGACCACTGTCTCAATGCCCATAACAAGAGAGAGAGATTAATATAAGGGTGGGGTGAGCACCCCACAACAGGTTAAGTTTTATGCCTGTTGTCCATGGTGGCAGATCCCTGTGATCCCAGAACTCAAGGAGGCGATGTCGAAAGAAAGGAACAGAATTCAAGACCAGCCTTGGCTTTATGTACCCTGTGCCTCAAAAACAAACAAACAAACAAACAAACAAACAGTCCTATATGACATTGCAACTGTTAGGTTGAAGAACCAAGGACTTAGTAAAGATTAGAGATTTTTATGCTTATGTGATGAGGAATGAATGGTCATGAAGAGTTATGATTGGACAAAAGGGCCATGACTTAATGTAGCAGAACAAGATGGGGAACTCAACAAGGCCAATTTGTTCAGATTTCTTCTACCCTCACTGAAGAGAATTCTTCTTTCTCCCAGGTATAGGCAGGACTCCTTCTAGAATGAGTCTTATCTCTACTGTCAGACAAAGATAGGTCAGAAAATTTCTTTATGATCAGTTCTAAGATACACAAGTGGGGATAGTTAAAGTATAGCTTTAGTCTTTATGTCTTGATATGGGAAAGGGAGTTTAGTTTCGAAGATCCTTGGGAGAAGGGGAGTTCTGATTTCTCTAACCACTTTGGACTCTAAGGGATAGGAGACTAAGGGCAAGAGAAGGTGAGAGAAAAGCTGTGCCTCTTGGTACTCTTAGATTTGTTTCAGTTTAAGGCATCTAAGATATAGTACTATATATCATATTAGTTTTTGAGTCACAACCTTATACCCAGCACACAGTAAGAACTCAAGATACAGATGTTTTTATGTGTGGTACTATCAGTTAAACTCAGGGCTTTGCACATGTTAGGCAAATATATTGCCTCTGGGCCGCAGTTCCAGCCTCAAAATGTATTTCAATAAATATTTAATCAATATTAAATGGTAGCTCACAACTATAACTCCAGTTCCACAAAATTTAATGCCCTCTTCTGGTCTCTATGGACACCAGTCACACACATGGCTCACATGTGGACATGCAGGCAAAACAGTCATCTACATAAAATAAAAATTAATAGTTTAAAAACAAAATATAGATGTTTAAATAGTTAAACATCTATGACTCATTTACACATATATTTTAACCTTATTCTTTGTACGAGCTGTAGTTTATATAGTTAGGTAAACACTGAATTAGTCAATATGGAGCCACTGTTCTCAGAGGAAATACAGGATTAGGCTTGCTGGTCTTTAGTAACACTTTTTAAGTTTTTGCAAGTCATATTATTAATTTTTATGTGCTTCTGTTCCAAGACACATTATTTAATATTGTTGATGATTGTTAACATTAATCAAACTCATGGCAGCAACATTATAGCTTAAGCCAAATGGGGACTAATCCTGTGCATATTCATACATACACACAGATAAACACAGACACATGTAGTTTTACTTACTATTATTTTTCTGTGATAAGATACCATGACCAAGGCAACTTATAGATAAAAGAATTTTATTTGAGGCTTATGGTTTCAGAGGGTTAGAGTCTGTGGCTATCTGCTGTGGAGCATTGCAGCAGGCAGGCAGGTAGGCATGGTGCTGGAGGAGTAGCTGAGGACTCACATCTTAAGACAACCATAGGGCAGAGAGTGAGAGGCACTAGGAATGGTGAGTCTTTTTACACCCCAAATCCTGCCTCTAGTAACATATCTCCTTCATCAAGGCCCCACCTCCCAATCCTTCCCAAATAGCTCTTCTAACTGGAGACTGAATATTAAAACCTATGAGCCTATAGAAGTATGCTCATTCAGAAGACACACACACACACACACACACACACACACACACACACCTGAAACAAGAAGACAGATGCCATCTTGTTTGATAAAAGCAGGAACTGTGGATGTGGAAGGGCTCACAGTTCTTGCCACTGAAGAGTTGGAAGTAGTGTCTCTTGCCTATAACAGCAGCACTTAGGAGACTGAGGAAGGTTTGCCGCCTATGTAGGTTATATAGTGGATTCTAGACCAGCCTGGGCTATAGTGTGGGATCCTGTCTCAAACACAAAACTCAAACAGAAATCATTTTGTTGCTCTTGTGTTTGGAGCACGACTGTAGAAAGGCCATGGCCTGGATCATTACACATAGCTGAATTTGCAAATGTGGAAGTCATGAACAATGAAGATCATGTGTGTAGATGTGATAACAAAAATATGTACTGCGGGGCTGGTGAGATGGCTCAGTGGGTAAGATCACCCGACTGCTCTTCCGAAGGTGATAAGTTCAAATCCCAGCAACCACATGGTGGCTCACAACCATCTGTAACGAGATCTGGCTCCCTCTTCTGGAGTGTCTTCTGGAGTGTACTTACATATAATAAATAAAATAAATCTTAAAAAAAAAAATGTACCGCATACAAGACATACACAATTTGTCTTAGTAAGGGTTTCTATTCCTGCACAAACATCATGACCAAGAAGCAAGTTGGGGAAGAAAGGGTTTATTCGGCTTACACTTCCATACTGCTGTTCATCACCAAGGAAGTCAGGACTGGAACTCAAGCAGGTCAGGAAGCAGGAGCTGATGCAGAGGCCATGGAGGCCATGGAGGCTTGCTTGCCTGCTCTCTTATAGAACCCAAGACTGCCAGCCCAGAGATGGTCCCACCTACAAGGAGCCCTTGATCACTAATTGAGAAAATGCCTCACAGCTAGATCTCATGGAGGCATTTACCCAACTGAAGCTCCTTTCTCTGTGATAACCCAGCTGTGTCAAGTTGACACAAAAACTAGCCAGTACACAATTGTTACTGACTTTCAAAAGATTCGTTTTAATTTTTGGTTGTGTGCATTTGTGTGTGTCTGTGGGTGGGTACTCCACATGAGTACTGTTGCTTGGAGAGGCTTTGGTTCTCCTGTGGTTGAAGCTACAGGTTAGTCCAAGCCTCTGTGCACGGGTGCTGAGGACTGACAGGTCTCCTCTAAGAGCAGGACATGCTCTGAACCCTGGATCCATCGCTCCAGCTTCTTGTTAATATCTTATATAGAACTGTGGCATGTCCGTCAATGAATACTGCAGAATTCATTTCAGGGGATGTTTCCCAGGCCAGTCTTAAGTAGGCACGTTCTGGTTCATCAGGATTCTCTGCAAAATAATTTTGAGAAATGCTGCTATCAAGTTGTCTCTATGCCTGTGGCATCTGAAGTCAGCTTGGGGCCTGGATTCTTGCAGCTGCACTTGGCAGAGGCAGGGTCATTATGTTAAAACAGAGACCAAATTCTGTACCCATTTCCCAGCTGAGTTATTTGCCTGCCTTTTCTTACTCTGCTTTTTCAAGCTCTTGTATTTGATTTTATCTTGTCTCATTGAATTGGGTACAATTTTATCCTCTTGACATGTTTGTAGGCTTATTCACAAGCTAGAATTAATTATTGATTTTTTTAAACATAAGTAAGCATAATTAGGATTGCCCCACCAGATTGGCAAAAATCGCTTCCATCTTTGAAGGTTATCCTCCTCCTCTTCCTCCTCCTCCTCCTCCTCCTTTCCATCCCTCTCCCTCTCCCCCTTCCCCTCCTCCTCCTCTTGAGATAGAGTTTCTGTATATAGTCTTGGTTGGCCTGGAGCTCACTATGTAGACCAGGCTGGCCTCAAATTCATAGAGGTCTGCCTGCCTCTGCCTCCTGAGTGCTGAGATTAAAGGTGTGTGTCACCACGCCTGGCTCTGGAGATGTTCCTTCTGGAAGCTCCTGTTCTGTTCAAGGCTCCCCATCACAACCTGTAGGCTGGATTCTGCCCCCACCGTATCCTGTCTCAAGGCATTTAACAGGAGCTTAGCTTGACAAAAGCTATGGGCTGTCCTCAATTTAAGTGATTTCAGTGAGACACTCTCTTGGAAGCATTGACAGCATCTTGTCAGTGCTACAGCATAAGAAATGCTGCATGCATGTTAAGCACTGAGCGATTTCTAGTTCCAGTAAAGGAGACCCCAGGGAATTGACTTGTTTCTTAGTTGAAACCGCCAAGGATACAACTACGGCAGGTACCTGAACACTGGCTGGCTTTGCATCTGTCTCATTTTTGATATCATAGCTAAACACAAATCACATCTGGTATGTCAAAACATTATTTGATTAAAAATCCTGATAATAGATGCAATATAATTTCAACTTGTAAGAGACTGTCAAAGGAAATGTATATGATTTTTGCTCTTTGTGACTAATATTCTCCCTGCTCCCATATTTTTTCCTTAAACTTCTGCATAAACACACACACACACATACACAAACACACATACACAAGCACACACACACACATAAACACACACAAATACACACAAACATGTACACACACACAAACACACA